>BQNB010009430.1:0-86793 GCA_026074375.1 Tanacetum coccineum | reverse complement strand
CACAACAAAACCCTACATCACAAAACTCCAAACCATGTTGGCAATCCCCTCATCTCTCATTCGTTGATGAAAAAGGATAACAAATCAAGGGCTCAGATTGCAATCCTTGGAGCCAAAGCAAAATGGATGGCTATGATGATGATTTTGACCCTCTCACACAACAAACACAAGTTCAAGACCCTGCCCCTTAGTTTTTTTATAAATAGGATTCATTTTTTTTCATTGTAACTTATCTAGTGTAGTGTAATTTAGGAGTAGTGTAATTTTCTTTTGAATTTCTTTTACAGCTTATTTGTCTTTTCATATTGTCTTTTAAATTTCAAGAACCTTGTAATCTTTTTAAGTTAATTAAAAGTTAAGTTTTTATGTTTATGCAAATCTGTCATTTTTTTAATCTTTATGCCTTTAAGCTATTTTTGTTCAAAAGTCCTTTCTATAAGCTCTCATAAGCTTATAGAACCCTTTATACTCATATAAGCTTATACAATAGCTTTTGTGAGTTTTATGTGTCATTGGAATCAAAATGTGGATTTTTAGCTTTTTGGATGATAAGCTAGCCATGAATGAGCTTATGGGTTTGGATTCAGCTTATTGACAATAAGCTGAGTCCCTAGAGCTTTTAGGAATTTCTTTTTAGTCCTTGTTTTGTGCAAAGGATCAAGTAAGATTTCATTTTCATTTTTAGCTTATTTTCTGCATCAGCTTATTAAACAGCTTATTCTTTGCTTAGTATGCTTCTTATGTGCTTATTCAGTCTATTAGTAGCTTATAATATCTAGTTTAAAGTTTAGTTATAGCTTGCTTTAAAATTTCATATGTTTTGTTTAATTTAAGTCAAAACTGCTCATTAGCTTATCTTATTAATAAGTGATTATGTCTTCCCAGTTGTTGCTTATTTGTCTCTTTTATACTTAGTACTTAATCTGTTTTGAATTTAACAGCTTAATAAGGTCTGTTTTAGTTAAAATTTAGATTTTAGTTTTTAAAGGGGTGTTTGGGTCAAGGTTGTCAAATGGGTCAAAATGGGTATAAACCTGTTTTTGGCATTCAAGTCAGATTTAGTAAGCTCTAATTAAGTCTTTAAGATAGTTTTAATAAGCCTAGGATTAGTTTTGATAAGTTTAGTAGGTGGTTTTATCTTATGTTCAAGTCTGTTGGTACAAATAGTATTCAAATTGCTTATTAGATTAATTTCTTATAGATCTATTTGAATTGTGGTTTTTATGTTCAACATGGACTGCATTAGCACCAATTCAAACTTGTTTTGGGTCAATAAAAGTTAAGAATGTTTTTTATAAGATTTGATCAAAAACACTCATATAGTTTTAGCTTTTTAAGGATTGGTAATGCATATTCATAGTGGTAGGTCTTAGCTTATCTTTGATTAAATTAGATTGCATTTAACTTATTTTAGTATAAGTACAATATGTCTTAAGTTTTTAATAAGTCATAACTAGTTTTGAGTCTTAGTTTTTAAGCTTATAGTCTGTCTTCAAAACCAAAAAAAAAGCCAAAAATATAGTAGGGTATGCTGTCTTTTCTAGCTTATTCTCTTGGTCATTTTTCTTAATTTCTTCTTATTTAAGTTCTTTTAGTGTTAGACTTTATATATTTTCAATTTATAGCTTATTATTAATGCTTAATAGTCCTTTAAAATTAGCTTAAAAGTAGTAGTATGAGTCCTTTTTATCTTTTTTTTTGAGTTAACTGTTTTAATGATTTTTCTGCTTATTCAGCTTATTTGCTTTACTTATTTCCAGTCATATGTGCTTATTAAGTCTAGTATAGGTCAAGTCTTAGCTTATTAGCTTTTGTTGCAGCTTATTTTTCATTTAGCTTGATCTGCATAAAGCTAAAAAGCTTTTAAGTTTATAGCTTAATCTGTCTATTTCAAGTGCTTATTCTGAGCTTAATATTAAGTTTTGTAAAAAGTGCTTTTATTAAAATTGCTTGTTTTCATGATATAAAACTTTTCCAAAAAAGTAAATTTCAAAATATAAAAAAACTAGGGAAATTGGAAAGTCAAGGGTGAGCAAGGCTTGATGCCAAGACCTCCACAACCTCAACCTAGTTCTTACACACACACCTCACAACCAACTGCCCTGGGGTCTTTTTCGTGTATAACCATACACTATTAATTATTTATAGTAGTTTTACAGATCTGCTCATTTGAACTTATTAGCTTATTTTACCAGCTTATTTTCACTGCTTATTTCCTGTTAATATTTTCCCTAGAATCTACATAAGTCAAAGTATTTTAATAATTAGTTTACTATTTTTAATATTTTATTTAGATTAAAAGTGTTTTTAATTCATAATAAATAAAATAAAAGTCAAAAAAATATAATTCTTTTTTTAAAACTTTCTTTTATCATTTAGGACATTTAAAAATTAAAATTGCTTTTGTAGGGTTAAAATTTGATAGTTTAGATTTTTAAAGCTCGGGTTTAGATCCCGTTATCGTTTTTTTGTGTTTTTGTTCTAATTGCTTTCGTTATTAGCTTGTTTTTACTTGTTTTTTGCATATTAATTGTAGAAATAGAATCCAAATCAAATATTGAATCATTCAAAAACGCGATCACGAACTTAAACTCGATTTTCAATTCACGCCTCTTCAGGAAACGACCTGCAAAACCATCAGAACAATCAGAGGCAGAATCAGGGGAACCCTAAGGGAAGTAACCAAGCATCAACCAGTACTCAAGGAGGACGCAGGGCACCTGGCAGAGTACACAGCCTATGTGCTGAAGCAGCAGTGAAAGATAACAACGTGGTGAATGGTACGTTCCTGATCAATAATGTCTATGCTTCAGTACTATTTGACACGGGTGCAGATATAAGTTTTGTGTCTTAAGCTTTCAGTAAATATATAGACGTCACTCCTACAACCCTAGATATTAATTATGATGTGGAGTTAGCCGACGGAAAGTCACTAACCACAAACAATATTTTAAGAGGGTGTACTCTTAACTTGCAAAATCACCTGTTCGAAATCGACTTACTCCCTATAGAACTAGGAAGTTTTGACGTCATCGTCGGAATGGATTGGATGGCCGAACATCGCGCAGAAGTTGTGTGCTATGAGAAGTACATTCGTGTTCCGTACAAAAACGAAATGCTGATCATACAAGGCGAAAGGAGCGGAATTAAAAGTGAATCGAGATTAGAAGTCATCTCGAGCATCAGGACACAGAAGTACATCGAGCAAGGATGTCAAGTGTTCTTGATTCAAATGATGAAGGAAGAGAAAACCTAAATTCCAGAGAGGCGAAGTGAAGATGTGCCTATTGTCAGAGACTTTTCGGAAGTATTTCCGGAAGATTTGCCAGGATTACCCTCGACACGCCAAGTAGAGTTTCATATCGAGTTAATACCCGAAGCTGCACCCGTTGCACGCGCACCATATCGTCTTGCACCAGCAGAGATGAAAGAGCTTGCCGAACAACTAAAAGAACTTTCTGACAAAGGTTTTATAAGACCAAGTTCCTCTCCGTGGGGAGCACCAAAGCACCAACCAATCTTGTTTTGTCAAACAGAAAGAATGGATCTTTTCCGGATGTGTATCGATTACCGTGAGTTGAACAAACTTATAGTGAAAAATCGTTATCCCTTACCAAGGATCGATGACTATCGATCATTGCAAGATCTAGCATCTACTCAAAAATCTGATTTAAGGACAAATGTTATCATACAGTTAAGGGGTTAGAGAAAGAAATATCCCAAGACTGCTTTCAGAACACGATACGGACACTATGAGTTCCGAGTTATGCCTTTTGGTTTGACCAACGCACCTGCGGTGTTCATGGATCTCATGAACCGTGTGTGCAAGCCATACTTGGATAAGTTTGTGATTGTGTTCATCGACGACATTCTCATATACTCCCGCAATAAGAAAGAACACGAGGAACACCTGAAAACTATTCTGGAGTTGCTGAAGAAGGAAGAACTGTATGCCAAGTTTTCTAAGTGTGAATTTTGGATCAATACGGTAAAATTCCTTGGTCACGTGATTGATAGCAGTGGTATTCACGTGGACCCAGCTAAGATTGAAGCTGTTAAGAATTGGGCATCTCCAACTACTCCTTCGGAGATTCGCCAGTTCTTAGGTCTTGCAGGTTACTATAGGAGATTCATTGAAGGATTCTCCAAAATAGCTAAGCCTATGACTGAGCTTACGCAGAAGAACCAGAAGTTCGATTGGGGTGAAGAACAGGAAGAAGCTTTTCAACTATTGAAACAGAAACTATGTGCTGCACCTATCTTAGCACTACCGGAAGGCAGTGAAGATTTTGTGGTGTACTGTGATGCATCCATAAAAGGGTTAGGTGCGGTACTGATGCAGAGAATGAAGGTTATTGCATACGCTTCTAGGCAACTGAAAATTCACGAGAAGAACTACACCACTCATGATCTGGAGTTAGGAGCAGTAGTGTTCGCCCTGAAGATCTGGAGACACTATTTGTATGGCACGAAGTGTGTAGTGTTCACCGACCACAAGAGTCTACAACATATCCTAGACCAAAAGGACCTCAATATGAGGCAACGCCGATGGATAGAGCTCCTAAGTGATTACGATTGCGAAATTCGTTATCACCCGGGAAAAGCAAATGTAGTAGCAGATGCCTTGAGTCGAAAGGAAAGAATCGAACCGTTACGAGTAAGAGCTTTGGTTATGACCATTGGCTTGGACCTTCCGTCACGAATCCTTGAGGCTCAGAAAGAAGCAATTAGGGTTGAAAACCTTGAAGCCGAAGATATCAGTGGCATGCTAAAGAAGTTAGAAGCCCGCGCTGATGGAACATTATGCTTGGATAATAGGAGTTGGTTACCATGTTACGGTGACATGAGATCTTTGATTATGCACGAATCGCATAAGTCAAAGTATTATATTCATCTAGGATCCGAAAAAATGTACCATGACCTAAAGATGTTATATTGGTGGCCAAACATGAAGGCTGACATCGCCACATATGTCAGCAAATGCCTGACTTGTGCTAAGGTTAAAGCCAAACATTAGAGGCCCTCTAGGTTATTGGTCCAACTCGATATACCAGAATGGAAGTGGGAGAAGATAACAATGGATTTCATCATAAAAACTACCCAAAACGGCAGCAGGATACGATTCGATTTGGGTCATTATTGATTGTCTTACTAAGTCTGCGCACTTTTTGCCAATGAAGGAGACGGATTCAACAAAAAAATTGATGAGGCTGTACATGAAGGAGATAGTAGCAAGACATGGAATACCAGTGTTGGAGAAGCACAACTTATCGGACCAGAGATTATTCATGAGACTACGGAAAAGATTTTCAAGATTAGAGATCGCATGCAAGCTGCACGTGATCGACAAAACCATCCTCTGGCCGATGGTCAGAGTGGAGGGACCAATTCAAACATTTAGACGGAATGTAAGGGGCTTGCCTGTGATTGTCTTCGAGAATGGTGGGATAGACATTTTATCTTGGTGAATTTTCATACAATAATATGTTATCACATACGTGAATTAAAGCATGCACCGTCTCGATGCACTTTACGGTAGGAACAGTCTCGTTCTCCTGTTTGTTGTGCTGATGTTGGAGAATCACAACTTACCAGACCAGAGATTTATTCATGAAACTTCGAGAAATGATTTTCATAGATTAGAGATCGCATGCAAGCTGCACGTGATCGACAAAAGAGCTATGCTGACAAGAGGCGTAGGCCCCTTGAGTTTGAAGTTGGAGATAAGGTTAGGCTCAAGGTCGCACCCTGGAAGGGTGTGATGCGATTCAGAAAACGTGGAAAGTTGAACCCTCGTTATATTGGACCCTTTAGAATCATAGAAAGGATTAGTCCAGTAGCTTACGTTTACGGACTTGCCCTCAAGAACTTAGTCGATAGTACACAAACGTGGTTTTCCATTTGCCAACCAGAAGTGTCTTCCGACTGACACACTCGTTATTCCTCTAGAAGAAATCCAACTCGATGACAAACTCAACTTCGTTGAAGAACCCGTAGAGATTATGGACCGCGAGGTCAAGCAACTCAAGTGAAGCCGTATGCCAATCATTAAAATCCGTTGGAACGCACGTAGAGGCCCAGAGTACACTTGGGAACGCGAAGACCAATTCAGGGAAAAATACCCTCACCTATTCACAAATCCGCCATCTACCACAACGTCTTGATTTTGGGACGAAATCGCATAACATGGGGCGGATGTGACACCTCGGAAAAATTTAGAACATCTCGTTATTTTACGTAAAAGTGTGTATCACAAGCAAATTCTAATTGTCATTTCTTTTCCAATAAAAGTTATCCTTCAAGTGACGTACAACATTTTGCGCTAGTTAAGAGTTATAATAACGCGCATAAATCGTCATTTTGTTTACGGATCAAAAAGGGGTACTTTAGAGATCACTTAACGATAAAAATCATATTTTATTTTTACGCCGCACGAAACAAAATCGCACGACTATATTATTTTGTGAACCCGTTCATACTTCAATAAATAAAATATAAATGAGACAATATTTAGACATTACTAATCAACAATACAACTTGACGTTGCATCTCCTAAAAACTAAAAAATACAAAATATTATCTAAGTCAACCAGTAGGTATGAATTCAAAATGAACGAACCAACATCATCATTTGCATTCTTACATCTCATGTCCTACACCTTTTTGAGACTATTCACCTGTTACGTTTCAATATCATTTTCATTCAATTCACCAACAGTAAATATTTCTTTAGCATAGTATAGAAAAGGTGATCATCAAAAAGATAGTTTCATACAATCATTAGTCTATGTGAATAATATCATAACACATGCATGGCTTCAAAGAAATAATTGTCATAGTGTAGTATATAATAGGCACCATGCACGAGTATTTCATTACACTAAAATTTGAAAAACAAAGATTACATAAGTCTAGTTGGAGTAAGTCTTCAAGAAAGAGCTTGGTGAAAGCTCGGGTGGAAGTAGTATTAACTAAGGGACTGGTTCAAGCTTCTCGTCGTCGTCACGCCTCAACCCATTTAGCAATACTCGGACTTTTGTAAGTCATCCTTGTAGCCTAACATTAATCATATTTATCACACTATGTCATTCATTTTGTAGCTTAATCTATGACCAAAACCAAACACGGATAGTCTCTGACTTTGCATGAATTGATACCACAACCTTTAACAAGCGTGTCCAAGATGTACGTACCAACTATGTATTTCCTGGTCGTGGCTTGCATGAGATAACGTTTGCTTCATAGTATCGATTGTGATAAACATGGTATCATAACAAAAATCAAACATAAGCCTGCTATGGACGAAAAGCGAACAACTAGAAAATCTTATAAAACCTTAAACATTTATGACATGCTACACGGTTCAACACGGTTTAACATGCATTAGAATCTCCCATAAAATATTGTAGAATTGCTTGTATGGTGACCTCGACCGATAGCAGGTACGTTAACCAAGTAAACCCAGACCGAGCCATGGCGAGGGGGGGGGGCTCCGGGTTTGCTCACTGAGGGTGCGTCAAACGCCATGAAACAAACACCGAGAACATAAGTCATGCTCGTGGTTGTGTTCAAACCTTATAGATACTTGGCACCCCAAGACCAATAATACTAGTACCTAAACAAAACACAACAAGCTGCTGCCATAGTTGAAACTCACTAGTTTCGTAGCAGCTGCTATTATATTTATTTTGCCAAATAGGTTGCGAAACAACACCACTTCGCCTTTATTCTCGAACTCTGCTTACCTCGTGACCGACATTTTAGAAGTAGAACTATGTGGGTTAACAAGAGGTCATAGCTAGAATTATAAAAGGTGCATTGGGTGCAAGTAAGGATGCCACGATAGTGGCCCTAAACCCACTGTTGGTGCTGCGATGTGAAGCAGAAAAATGAAAGAAAAAGGGGCTATAACTTTACGGGCTACATGAAAACTTGTTATACATGCATGTGTTACAATGTAGAAAACCAAGATAGAAACATGCAAAATGTCTAATATATATACATGTGGGTTACAGGTAGTGAAAAAAAGGGAAACTAAAACAGTGAGTTTGGAAACTCACTGTTGTGCGTCAGGGGGCAGCCAAAAAAAAGAAAGCAAAGAAAATGGTAGGACATGTATTGTTTTATATACACACGTGAGGGATTTTTGGAATACAAATGAATGCATATTTTTTTGAAAAGTTAGACAAGTTGACATAAAGAAACATCTATACTATTTTCATTATAAAGACTTGACGTAGAAATATGTTGCATACCTAATTATCGAACTCTCGGTTCGAGCTCCAAAAGGGTTGACAACTTGATAACGAATATAATTATTTTGACAAGTATATTTTAACGAGCATAAGTTAGAAACAGTAATTTTCGATGCTTTAAAATTATTAACAAGGGAAACGAACTTTTAAAACCTGTGGTTAAGTGAGTTTGTTCGCCTCATCATTTTAAATTAACACCAAAATATTTTCAAAAAACTTATGTGTAGTTTTTAATATTTAAATTTAAAACGCCTTACGGTTTAAAAGCCATGTAAACGAGAGGAATATTATAATATAAGTAATAAGTTTGTAGCATTTAGTTAACGAAGACTGATATAAAATAAACAAACCGCAGTATGAGAAGATACATGTACTTAATAACATACAAATACTGTTTACATTTATTAGATATAAAACCATACGAAATTGTAAATATAAGTGCGACACATAGTAATATTAAGCAGTTTTGTTGTAGATACTCATAATTGTTAAGTCGTCACTAGGGCTCGCGGGTTTAAATCGAACTTTGAAAACATAAAATGTTAACTCCTAAACGACCAGCCTTTTGACCATTACATATTCATTGAATATGTTTAGAATTGTATGACTCAGGACTTTGTCATAAATTATTTAGGTGTTTGACTGAGTCACAAATGTTTGACGTGCCTTAATCCCACTACCAATCTAGACGATTTAAACTGTCAAGGTGAGTATCATAGCCCCTACTCTTAATGTTTTTAAAATCAATCTTTTGGGGTGAGAACATTGCTTTTTTTATGTCGTGATAACAAGTACAAGTATTTCATTACTGATTCGGTCTAAGTCCCGATTTAAACCCAAGTTGCTAATATTTGCCGATTATCATGAACGTCAATCTTTGTAGAGCGCGAATGTTATGCGTATAGATTCTATCGGGATTGACCAATCCTCTGTTTGTCTTGTGGAATGACATAGTCAAGCAACACAGTTTCATTTGAGTCAGATTAGGGTGGTCCCGGGTTATAGCACCTGCTAAGGGCCACTCCAATTCATTTATGGTTTTATTGGTATATGTTTACGTTCGGTGATTGTCATGTGCTCTAGACAATAGTAATGCCAATTTATATGACTTTGTATATGTTATATTGTCATATGCGGGTGAAATCTTGTAACTCACAAACACTACATTTTTCTGCTTAAACAAACCTATGAACTCACCAACTTTATGTTGACATTTTAGCAATGTTTTCTCAGGTATTAAGAATGAAGACGTTATATGAAGTCTCATGCATTGCAGTCATTTTCCAGTTATCTGAAGATCACTTGTACTATTTAAAAACGATGTTGTATTATCTATTTTATGTTTCCGCTGAATGTTAAACAATTTATTGTTTCCTAATTCAAGTGATCTGTTCTTAAAACATCTCATATAGAGGTCGTTTTGTATTGCTTAGAAGCATGATAATCATGAAGTCACACTCCCTCGGTTGCCATTATACTCTGATATTTTGGGGGTGTGACAAGTCTTATCATAGACCATAGTGTATACGGACCACTCGGCTCTTAAGTATCTTCTTGCTAAGCAAGATGCTAAGCCAAGATTGCTCCGGTGGATTCTCTTACTCCAAGCATTCAATGTCATTATTCGTGATAAAAAAGAAGCGAAGAATCTCGCGGCCGACCATTTGTCTAGATTAGAGAACCCTCATCAAGGTGATCTCGAAAAAAAGGAAATTACCAAAACATTTCCTCTCGAGGCCCTTGGAATGATATCCTTTTCATGGTGATTTTAGTACCCCATGGTTTGGACATTGCAAATTACCATGCGGGGAATTTCATTATAAAAGGGATGTCGTCCCAAAAAAAGAAAAAATTATTTAAGAATGTTAAGCATTATTTTTGGGACGACCCCTACTTGTTTAGGATTTGTAGCCTTCGCGACGTTTCAATTCTATTTGCTATGATGACAATGATGACGAGGAGAGTACTATTCCTTTGAATGAAATTATTTCTCAAATTCCTCCGTCTATTGCAATCACACCCGTTTTACTGACTGTGGAGCCTAAGGACTCTCTCATCATGGGGGATGAGAATCTTAGCACTATTCCAGAAAAGGAATCAGACGAAGTAATAAAGTCTAGTGTTGAGGACCTTGTCCCAATACCAAGTGAGCCCGAGGATACATCTGACAATGACAGTGAGTGTGATTTGCCTTTTTGTGATGATTCTCCCCCTCTTGACGTTTTAGGAGGTAATTTTGTGACTTTCTCTAATCCTCTCTCCGATTCTAATGATGATTTTACCTCTAGTAATGATGAGTCACTTTCTGAGGAGGACATTCAGGAGGAAAATTTTAAAATTTATTCGAACCCTCTTTTTGAATTTGATGAAGGGTACATCTCTAGTGACATAAATCCTCTTTATAATGAGGTGTTAGAAGACATCAATCGCGAGAACTCTCTCCTTGTTATTGATGAGCTATTTTTGCTTGACACACCACCTCCTGGTTCTAAGCTCATCAGCTTAAAGGAGGTGGAGAATTTTGACCCCTCCCTTTCCCTGATTCGGTCAGGAATGATGACGAGGGTGGCGGATATTCCTTCTTTAAAGCTTAATGGGGATGAGTGTTTTAACCCAGGAGGTGGTGAGATCGATGCTGATATTCCTCTGGATTTTGAGGACGATTATTATAACTCGGAGGGAGACATAATCTATCTTGAGAGTTTGCTTATTAATGACAATATCCCTAATCTCCCTCCTGAGGTGTTTTTAGATCATGACCCAAAAAGTTTAAATGATGAACCTAATATTGATGATTTAAAGATTAAGGAAAATGTGAGGTTTACCTTTGAGGATCGCCATTATCTTTCCCTCAAATTTGTTATCAAAAATTTTCTTCCTTTTCTTACATATCCTGTGAATTCTCCTCTTCTTCTCTCCTCCGGGAGTGAGGACACCGTTTTTTACCCCGGCATCTCCGCTCATAGTTTCTATTCCTTAGAGCCGATGGCATCTCATCAGAATGGAACTTTCATGTGCTTCAATGTTTATCCAAACATCTTGAATGAAAGTACGATGGAGATTTTCTCTTCCAACTGCTTCAATCCCATGGACCATAAAATTCGGGGTCGAGTCAGGCTCGTGACTTGGTTAACAAAAACAAGCGCTTCTTGGGAGGCAACCCGTGTTTCTATTTTCTTTTTCTATTTTCTAATATGTGTGACGTGAGGAGGCTCGCCTCTTCCTTTTTCGTGTTTCGTGGCTTATGTTTTATGTTCAGGATTGCCCCGGATTATGAAGACTCTCGTGCTCGTGGTTTTGTCCATCGTTTACTCGAGCTTCAATCCTTAGCATGCTTATATATGGGAATCCGATATCCTAGATCTTATGGACTAACGTTTATCTATTAGCATAATTAATAAACGGCTTTAGATTTACGTAGAGACCCCTTTATATTAGGATTATGCATTGATTTTAGTATGAGGGTGGCAACCCCACATTAAGGACAATGTTTAGTTATAGTATGGGGGTAACTATCGATTTGATCTTACTTACATTTGCTTTGTCTTTACGTAACCCCGTTTTGCCACCAAAATTCCAAAAATATGTGATTTTATGCCAAAATTAAAAAAATCAAAAATAAAATAAGTGTTTTGACACAAATGTTTGACTTTCCGATGGTGAGAACAAGAATAAATTTTAACTTGATCGAGCTTTGTATGCGCTATTAGCTTGCCCCTTAAAAAAAAACCTTATATAATATTAAAAACTTTAGCTCGGCTTTTATACAAGAAGCTAAAAATCGCGAATGCTAGCTGTAAAAAAGCCAAGACTTTGCAGTTTCTAATAATAGACTTTAAATATGCAAGCTTGATTTTATTAGATAAGCATTCGCAGATCTTTTTTATAAAGATTTTAATTGCGAAGAACGAAAATGATAGAGTTAAATATAAGTTAGATGCTAAGCAAGGGTTGTTGGATATATTAAGGCTCATAAGTATAATTTCGTGGCTTTTCTTCCCGAAGCTATCTTAATAGACTTAATAATACGTGCTCTTTTTGGAAATTAGACAAGTTAGTGGTTTTATCACCCTTAAAAGTCCGCTTAAAATCAATATTTTGACTTTTAAAAGCTAAAAAAAACTAGTCTTAGTTTAAATTTATACTTAAATTTTCTAAAAATAAATTATTTCTATATATCGTGGTAATGAAAAGTGTTGAAAAATAAATAAATAAATAAATAAATAATGAGTAGGGATCCGGTGAGAAGTAATTAAAATAAGAAGTGGTGAGAAGTGACTAAAACCACATATATGAGATGCAACGACTTGCATTAGATGCATTTCTATTCATTTAGATGCACCATTTTGAGTTTCAAAAGTTAATTTGATGTGTAGATGGTGCAAATTGATTTTCGTGATTTTGGCACATGTAAAGGAACAAAAAACAAGACAAATCATAAAATGCATATAATATACGTATATGCATCTAATTAAATGCTAAAAAACACATTATGATGCATTATAATGCATCTAATATTATAGAGATGCATCTAATTTAAGTCAGTGCATCTCGGATATGCGGTTATAGTTTCTTCGTATCCTTCTTATTTTAAGAAAACTTTTCATTTGATCCCAACTCAATAAATAATAATACCTTGTCAGATTACTAGATCATGGTCGGCTCGCATACCGATGTGACAGTCTTCATATAAGGCAAGGACCAAAGCCGAAATAAGACAACTGGATCATGGTCGGTTCGCGCCCGATGTGACAGTTGTTTAAAGGGTGGAGGTTATAAGTATAATAATATTAATGTTAAGTATAATGTATATGATTGAATAAATATGGGGAAATATCTTTTTCTAAAATTTAAATATTCTTTTGAACTAAGACTATTTCGCTTTAAGTTGTGGTCTTTCTAAATGAAATGTTAGTTTAACGGGAAGCCTAAGAGTTTTTGATACCGAAGGTCCGTGAGTTCCGATACTATTCTCTATGAGGTGTCAAAAGCCTGGTCACCTAAGTCAGTCTCGACTAGGATGTGCCGAGAAGAAAGTCGCTACATGGAATGATCTCGCCTTCAAAATCATAATTCTTGGGTGGAACGTTACATTTAGAAGGATTACAACTTTCTTAAAATGCCGATTGGATGGTCGAATTTTGAAATGAGCACATACACATTTATAGATATTGATCCATCGGGAGTGAAAAGTTAGTCTAGGCTTACACAATTTTCATTTGTGAGTAGTGTTAGCATCTTAACTTGTATTTAACAATGATTTCGTTTTTAAGCTTGGTTTGGGGCGGGTGAAAAATAGAGGACGACGAATTTATCCTTATGGACTCTATTTATAAGTGCTTCTTGTTCTGTGATCCTAAAAGTTATAATTAAATAATGAAAGTCAAACATGTTGTCACTTGTGAAAAAATAAAAAAATATATATAAAAAAAAGAAATGGTAAAACGGGGCGTTTCAAAACTAGTGATTTCTTAATCCCCTTAGATGAGCACTTAGCTACTTTTCGAGGTAATTAGTCTAGGAGGATTGAAATTTTTGGTTTTTAAAGCGTGTATTTATATCATTGCGTGAGGACACGACAATAGCCTAGTATGGGGGATTTTGATATATGTTTAATCACATATCACTTTTCTTTATAAAAACAAGCTTAAATGACCAAAAATAGATAGAAAATGCATTGTATATGTCTATTTTGTTAATTGTGATATGCTGGTAACGGATATTCAAATAAAAGACAAAAATAAAGCAAAAAGGACAAAACCGAGCACGAGACTGGAAGAGCGTGAGAAAACAAAGCCGAGGACGTATTCATTTTTAATGGGCCAACCCGTACCCGTTTTGTGGGTCGGATCAGCCCATAATGACTTGAAATATAGCCAAAAATATTAGTCCATCAAATACGAAACTAAACCGGCCAATGATAAAAGCCCAAACTAAAACACGGTCCAAGTCAATATACTAATAACACGGTCAAAGTTACTATTTACTTCCTTCCCCATTTTTTCACTACAACGGAAAAAAGGTACGGGTAATTCCACTCTTTACATGCCCTACTCTTCTAGAAGATCTATGTGGCACACCTCTGACATCACTCCTTGACACGCTGGCGATCCCGAGGTGTCCCATTGGAGGAAAAGAGCTGGCACGCAATCTAAGGGCCACAAATGATGATTAAGTGACGGTTTTTGATCAACGGCTAAGATTGATGAATTGGAGAGCATCTGAGAGCCTAGAAGCTTCACTCCTTGCCTATAAATAGCACAGGATTTCACACATTGTATCTATCGAGTATAGGAGTAGGAGTAGGTAGATAGCTTAATTTTCAGCTTATTTTCTTAGATGTATTCTTCTTTTTAAGCAATGTACTTTGATTTTGAATTAATGAAAGTTTAATTTCGTTTTAAATTGTCTTTTAAAATCAGCTTCTACTTTTATGCAATTTACTTTAAATTTGAATAAACTTTCAATAAGTTACTATAAGTTGTTTTAAACTAATTCTAGTGATAACTTGTACAAATAAGCTTTACCAGCTTATTTGTACAAGCAGGTTAAAGTTTCTAAGTAATTAAAGATGATTGATGAAATTTGAGCTTAATATGGATGATAAGCCAATCAGGGAAGGGCTTATAGGACTTTACCAGCTTATTTTATAAGTTGGAGCTTGTAGATTGAGCTCTTAGAGCAATTTTAAGTCCTTGTTTTGAGCAAAGGACAAGGTATGGTCACTTTTACCTTTTTAGCTTAATTTCCTTTGTTGCTTATTAAACTGCTTATTTTGTGCTTAATATTGTTTAATCATGCTTATTCTGTCTAATAGTAGCTTAATATGTCTAGTTCATAGCTTAGAATTAGTTTGATTTAAGTTTTATGTGATCTGTCCATTTTAGATTTAAAACTGCTCATATAGGAGTCAAAACTGCTCATTTAGAAGTTAATGTAGCTTATTAGTTTAGCTTATTATCTAGTGCTTATTTCTCTAAGGTTTTTGCTTATTTGTCCTTATTATTCATAAAACTTAATCCGTTTTCATAATTTGAGGATTATTAAGGTCTGATTTAGCTTAAAATTAGATTCTCAAGTTTTAAAGGATTAAGCAGTTTTAACATGGTAAAATTATGTTCAGTCTGTCTTAGTGATCAAATTGGTTTTCAAACGCTTTAATTAAGTTTAAATACAAGTTTTCATAAGCTTAGAATAGGTATTGTTAAGTTTAGTAGTTTGATTTGTCATAATTCAAGTCTGCTAAGTCCAAAAGTTTTTTCAAACTGCTTATTTGATGAATTCCTTAGAAGTCTACTTGAGGTGTTGTTTTTGTGCTAAAAATTGGTTTCACTAGCATCATTATACATCTATTTTGAGTTAGTAGTTGTTAGAAAGCTTTTTAAACATTTTAGATCAAAATCAGTCAAGTAGTGTTAGATTTTAAAAGTTTGGAATTGCAGATCATTAGTGGTCAAATTCTAGCTTAACTTTGATTAATTTTGGTTGTATTCAGCTTATTGTAATCTGTTCTCAATATGTATCTAGTTTTTCAGTTTGTTAAAATAGTTTTTGAGCCTTAAATCTTAAGCTGCAAGTAGTCATTCAACTCAAAAAGTCCAAAAACAAGTAGTAGTAAACTATCATTTTCATTTTGTCTTTTCTATATTATTTCCTTAACTAATTTGCTTAATTCTAGCTTATTTGTGTTATTAAAGTCTAGTCCTAAATCTGTTTTCAACTTTTAGCTTATTTTTAGTACTTATTAGTTTAAAATCTTAGAGCTATTTGGGTCAAAGTCTTTTAAATCCTCTTTTTGAGTAAACTGTCTTAAAGCTTTTTGATGTTTTTCAGCTTATTGGATTTGCTTATTGCTAGTCCTTAGTGCTTATTGAGTCTAGGTTTAGGTATGTTTTAAGCTTATTGGTCTTCTTAATGCTTATTGAATAAAAAATAAAAATAATTCCTGCTATTAAATATTAGTTTTATGCATTTTAGTTTAAGAAATTTGCATCTTTGAGTTTTAAGAGTTTTATTTTCTCATTTTTGGTTAATTAGTTTACATCTAATTAGTTAATTTTAGTTATTAATTGTTTTAAATGTTTTTAGAATTTTAAGTTGCCTTTATTCCTAGATTAGTGTGCCTTTTTTTGCTTCCCCTTTGTGTTATTAGATTTAGAAACCAAAAACCAAAATATCGAACATTCAAGCACCCGATTACGAACCGAAACAAGATTCTCCATATTCACGCTTCGTTGGGAAAACGACTCGGGAACGATTAGAACTTTATCCTTTCCTAAGGGTAATTTTCTCATCAATACTTTCCGGAAATATTTTTTATTTGTGATTAGCTTATTACTCTTCCGCAAGAGTAATTTGCCTATTTACTTATACTATATATACTATATATATATAACAAAACGAATCAATGAGGTACCTCAGAAAGTATGTCTGAATCATAAGTCGGGCTAACGGTGTCTCCATTGATTGATCCTGTGGGAGAAAGACTTGCCATGAAGATTGCACATGCAGTAGCTTCGTCATTATAGTCTGAATTATATGCATCTACATGATCTTCCTTAAATTTTGATGTTGTGTGTAGCTGAAGATCATCACAGTCATCCATTTCTTCTAACCTATCACCCAAAAAATCTTGGTGATCTTCATGCAAAACAACTTCAGCTTCTTGTGCTTGATCAAGTAGCATCTTCTCCCGAAACCATTTTGCGTCTTTCACCCTTTTCTTTGCAGTACATTGCTTAGCCATATGACCTTCACCCTTGCAATTGTAACACCTGATTGCCCTTGGCTAATTTGCATTTGCATCTCCAACATTGTTGATAGCCCTTGTTCTTGTAGCTTGACTCTTTCCAGTGTTAACCGCATAACCCTGAGATCGTCGTCCTTGAACATTTTGAACCGTAACTCGACCATCTTGAATTGTGGTTTGAGTTCTTGGATTAAACGAAGTTCTGAGTTGGTTGTTTGTTGGTAGAAATCTTGAGCTAATAGCTGAACTAAAAAACAACATAGCCTTGTTGAGACTAGTTATGAGGCCATCTGTTGGGAGAAATAATGGTACAACAAATTCTGAATCAAGTTGTGTCACCTCCACAACAAAGCTATGAACCACATGCTGTTCCACAACATGTGGTTCATAGCTTTGTTATGGAGGTGAATGAATGATCTGTTGTTGAGGTAATGAAGTGTTTGGTTGATATGATTGATATGGATGATATGCAAATGATAGAGGGTTGTACTGTGATCTTTAACTGTTGTAAGATGGAGGTGGATTGTAGATGTTGGTAACTAAGGCAAGTGGATCAGGATATCTTTGTCGCATTTCTCGAATTTCTTTAGCATCTTTCTCATTGTGTTTAAGGAAATCGTACAACTGATCGAAGTTGACATTGTGAAGATCTTTTACTTGCTTACCAGCTATTACAAACCTACTCTAAATGGGCTGAAGATGATTCACAATCTGCTTATTGACTTGAATCTTTGACATGGTCATGTGGATGATGTTCATATCATTGATCAATTTAGCATATCTCCAGTAATGTAAGTGAATTCATTTTCCTGGCTCAGATGTAAACCTATCAAATTCATCATATAACTTTGACTCACGTTCTTGAAGTGTCAACTCCGTGCCTTCCATTAATTCCTTGACCTGATCCCATATTTCTTTTGCAGTTTGATAGTGGTTGATAAGAGTGTATATGTCGATTGGTAACCCAAGAAGAATAATGTTAGCAGCTTTGATGTCACAACTTAGTCTTGTATTTTATTTAGAAGATAGATCTTCCAGTGTTTGTGCACGTTTTTTATTTGGAGCACCATCAGTACCTGGAATAGTAATCTCCTTCTTGAATTGAAATGGACCATTTTTTATTGAATCAATTAACATATCACCATTTTCCTTCCCTTTAATATAAAGCAAAATATGACTCTTCTAACTATCATACATGCCTTTCTCGAGCATAGGAGGTCGGTTTTCAGCACCTGTTGCAATAACATTCTTTGGCATTGTAGCCATTGTTAAGTTGATTGCTTTGTCTTTGTATGAAATGATATTACTGATCATTTCGATGAAAAGGAAGTGTTGTGTGGTTTGATTGTTGTTGTTATAGTGATTTAGTGATTTAGTGATTAAAAGGTTGTATCTTTGAGTAAACTGGGAATAAAGATAGAAACTTAATTGGTTGAGGTTTACCAAAGATTGAATCTTTTGCATTAAAAACCCACTAGAAACCCTAAAATAGTCAAACCCTAGTTTCAGTCAACTAGGGCTCAAAAACATTGAGGTTCGGCTAGGGTTTAATAGGTTTGGTTCGGCTCGGGTTTCTTGTGGTTTGGCTGGACTCAAGAGGTTCGGCTGGAATGTTGAGGTTCGGCTGAGCCTTAGAGTTTCAGCTGGACCTTAATGTTTCGGTTGAACTTAGGAGGTTCGGCTGGACCTTGGTAGTTCGGCTGATCCTTGGTTCGGCTGAGCCTTGATAGTTTGGTTGACCTTGATGGTTCGGCTGACCTTAAGGTTCGACTGATCCTCTTGGTTCAACTGATCCTCTTGGTTCGGCTGAGCCTTAAATGTTTCTATAACACCCCGTGTTTTAGGGTCATTTACGACGTCAATAAAGTCACTATGTATTTTTAGTATTGTACGCGTTTGCTTTTAAATCGTAATCGTTAAGTTAAATCGCGTAAGCTAAAAATTATCGTTCAATGTAAACGGGCATCAAACAATTAAATGTTTACATCAAGCAAGTGTTAAGTAATTATTTTGAGGATAATTATTAACTTTTTTCATTTTATTTTTATTGGTTGTGTAAAGTGTTTACGTTTCGCGATAAAATACGTTTAGGCATACCCGGAACCACTAAAACTTTCCTACGCTTCAACAAATACCCACAATTATACCCAATGCTCAAAATTTACAAAAGTTCATCACATATATACATATATGGCCGGATTCAAGATGGTAAAACCAAAGAAAATATCTATTGCAAGACATATTCCTAAATTTCATGGGATGATCTCTCTTTTTGGGAAACATAGTGCCACACATTATGAACAACTTGACATTGTACATCACAACTATTAAAGCCTTATATTTTTTTTTTTACAAAGACTTTCCTATGACATTTGACTAGTTCGTTAGGGTTTTATTAATGCTTAGAAAAGTGCAAGTAAACACATACACTCTTTATTTACTAAGTGAAAACACAAAATCCTCTCCCTTTTTGGCTCTCTTACCCACGGCAACCATCAAAAACCAAAAAGAAACCATACAAAATTAATATACAACATTTACACACATTCCTACATCATTTTTAAGATGACCTAAAGTGTTTACAAGGGTTAGTTTCGAGTTTACAAGGGTTAATCAAGCAAGAAGCAAGATTATGGTTTCACTTGGTTTTTAGGGTTTTCAAGGGTTGTAAGCTAGGGTTTGGTTTCTAAACAAGGGTTTAGATCACTTTGTTCATCATCACACTTCATATTAAGGTTACCTAAAACTCTTAATCTCTTTATTTTCATGATTTTATGCATTATATGATGTTTATGTTGTTAATCAAATCTTAAGGACTTATTGCTATTGTAAAATGGAATTTTACACTTGTTTATGATTTGGTGAACTTTTATATATGTTGTATTAATGTTCATATTATGTTATAATGAATGTATAAGTTATGTACACGTATGGTTTATGTATAAAAATTTTATATAAACAAGTTACCTAAAATGTATATTTATGAAAGTTAATGAACAAATAAGTATGTACACATATGGATCTTGTGATTTTTGGACATTTTTGGACAATGATGGACTTAAGGACCATAGGAATGTAATACATGTGATAATGAGTGTTGTAATGGACTTGTAACAAGTTTAAAACACATTTTAACAAAAAGCTCAAAAGTTTCTGTTTTAATTCGAAATTTAACCTATTGATTTTATATTTTTATAAAATAATACATCCCATGAGGATTCCAAAAAGGTAAGAAACTCGAAAACAGATTTATAACGAATGAGATACGTAATTTACAAGTTATACGATAATAAATGGGTTTATAAAGAAATTTTATAAAAACAAGTTACAAAATACTACTGATATATAAGGTTGGTTATTTTTCTCAGATCACACATATTTTTAGGATTCCAAAACATTAAGAATCATAATTTTTCAATCAATAACGAAGGAGTTATGAATTTCGCAAGTTTACAGTAATTAAAGTTTATAAAAATAATTTTATAAACTATGAACAGTAAAAATCACTATTCATAACAGATACATATTTTTTAAAAATGTTATATTTTGATAGAATTTGTAATTACGAAGACGTGCTCGAAAGAATCACTAAAAACGGAGTTAAAACGAATAAGAGACGACATTTACGGGTTTTACAATAACCAAATCTATAAAAATAAATTTATAAACTGTCATGAACAGTAAAAACTACTGTTTATCAGGGGACTAAAAATATGAAAATGTAATCTTTTGATAACTCGTCTTAATACGAAAGCGTGGACATAAGAAACGCAAGAAACGGGCTTAAAACGATAAAGTTACGTCGTTTTTACTAATGAAATATTTATAAATGTTTTAACTTTATAAATACAATTTCACAAATGCAATTAGATGGTGATGTAGCTATATAGAATTATATATGGTATTAGTTATTCAAAGTGCTTAGTACTCATACGGCCTATAATTAATTAGGTTGCATTCGGCGTTTATCTGACGCATTTTCTGTGATATACTTGATATTCATTTACTCAATGTGAGTTCATAGCCCCACGTTTTACATTTTAATGATTTACAAGTTTTGGGGTGAGAAACATATGCATGTTTTACAATTGGACGCAAGTGGACATTTCACATTACGATTACGTGTTTGCCTAAGTAGCGAGGGGAGATAACCCTCTGAGCCCATTATCATGAACTGTCAATTACTGTTGTGAGCGCGAATGTTATAAATAGATTTATTTGGGATTGACATCCCCGTTCGGGTGAGTCATGCTCACTGTGCCGGTTTGCCTGACAATGAACGTATACCATGTCGGATATAGGATGTTGCGGGTTAGAACATCATCACGAGCAATGTTGGCAATTTATATTGCAATTCATACATGTCGAGCTTCAGTGTCATGAGCTTAGGAAAACGTAATTATATTTTATGATGTTTGCATCTGTTGTATTATCATGGGGAAATCTTGCGGTCCTACATTATACATTTTATAAACCTATGAATTCACTCAACAATATGTTGACGTTTTAAGCAATGTTTTCTCAGGAGATTAGTAAGGTACAAGACAACGGATACATTGGTGGTCGTTATTTTGGAAGTCATGCATTAAAGATTTGGTTGAATTACATTTTGGGAAACATTTGTTATGAACTAGAATCTTGTAATTCGTATTTTGAACTAGTGAAGCTTCGGGCTTTATGTAACAAACACTTTGCTCAATCCAATGTATCAGTTTTTAAACGGCTTTTGGGTCGTTCTTATATATATCTTGTGTTATTGATCTATGAAGTACCACCCCCAAACCATATTCAGCTGCGACCCAATTTGGGGGTGTTATAGATTGGTATCAGAGCCAAGGTTATAGAGAACCAGGTCAAATATTTTGCTGGACTATAACCGTTTTCAAACATTGCATTCATACAAAGGGATTTTCATGGGACATGAATACATACACTAGTTGTTGCATTAGTTGATTAGACTAGATGCATTCATGATTGATATACATGTTATGATATAAATGTATATTACTATAAGAGTCTTATATTAAATACTAATATAAGCTATTTTGGATTTTCAGATACTGTCATGTCGGATTCTAAGGATTCCACAGTTACATGCACTGCTATATCCAGTCCATTTGGAGGGTTGTCAGACATCGGATCTTCGGGAGTCGATGGACCACCCGTGAGGCCAGTGGATCCGTATGTATATGTGGTAGCTGCTTTTCAGTCCCCACCATCTCCTAATTATGTGTCGGGTCCTGAGTACCCACCTTCACCAGAGTTTGTTCCAGAGCCTGTTTATCCGGAGTTTATGCCACTGGAGGACGATATACTCTCAGCTGAGGAGCAGTCACTGCCTGCTGCTATCTCACCTACTGCTGACTCACCAGGCTATGTTCCTGAGTCGGATCCGGAGGACGGTGATGATGAGGACCCTGAGAAGGATCCTGCGGATTATCCTGCTGACGGAGGAGACGATGGCGATGATGAGGATGAGTCATCCGATGATGACGAGGATGACGATGATGTTGATATAGAGTAGGAGGAGCACTTAGCTCCTGCCGACTCTACAGTTGTTGCTTTTCCAGCTGTTGAGCATGCCCCATCTACTGAGAAGACTGAGTCGTTTGAGACCGACGAGTCTGCGGCCACACCACCACCACATCCTGTATACCGCGTTACTGCTAGGATATCGATTCGAGATGAGCCACCTACACCATTTTGGTCTGATACAGAGGTTGTCAGACTCCTTGCTATACCTACTCCACCACCATCACCACTTTCCCCATGGTCATCACCATTGCCTCAGATTCCTTCTCCACTACTACCCCTGATACTATCACCACTCCCAGTATCACCACCATTACCTTTATCACCTCCACCATTACCTGTTAGTCCTACTTATCCATTGGGCTATAGAGCTGCGATGATCCGGCTAAGAGCTGAGGCCCCATCTACTTCCCATTCACCACCGCCACATATCATACTCTCCCACACCAAAGCAGATACACCTCCATCAGGGACACCACCACTCCTACCTGTACCAGCACCTACATCATCACTATCTTTGCTGCTACCCTCTGCTGACCATGGAGCGTGAGGTTTGCTTACCACCTCGGAAGAGGTTATATTTTGCTTTTGGTCCTAGGTACGAGGTCGGAGAGAGCTCGTCTGCCCCCACTGCTAGACCTCCTGGAGGTTTCAGGGCTGACTATGGTTTTGTTGCCACTATGGACAGGGAGATTATGCGGGATCTAGAGAGAGATGTAGGTTATGGGATCACCGACACTTGGGATGAGATGCTGGTAGACATGCAAGGGGCACCAGCGACTGATGACACAGAGTTGGGTAGACGGATGACAGAGTTTGCCACTAGGTTTAGGCAAGATACATACGAGATCTATGTGAGGTTGGATGATAAGCAGACTGAGCGACAGCTGATGGCTGGTCGGCTTAACATGTTGTATAGGGATAGGCGTGCACATGCTCGTACAGCTCTACTGATGGAGAGGGAGAGGCTAGGATGTCTTGAGAGGCTTGGGGATGATCTATGGACGCTAGTGATCTTGCACGTTCAGAGGTTATGTCACTGCGTGCTACTATATTGGGTCAGCAGGCAATGATTACAGAGTTGCAGGCAGCGGACCGCAGGAGACAGGCGGCGATTACAGAGTTACTAGCAGCGGACCACAGGAGACATGCACAGTTCATTAAGGCACTAAAGCTGCTGAAGGCACTATAGACACGGATGACAGCATTTCAGAGACAGCAGGGACCAGCTAAAGGTCTGACACAGCCAAATGAATCAGGGGAGGCTGGTAGCAGTTCATAGATCATGTTATGGCTAGTTATTTTGTACAGCCTACTAAGTATTACGGGTAACTCCCGGCTAGTATGGCTTTAGGTTGTATATATTCTTTTATCTTGTAACCTAATCGTAGTGATCTTTGTATCTGAACCAATCATGTATGTTTTCCAATTATATATGGAATGGATGTTTTATGTCACGTCTGTAATCGAATTTATTATTAATGAATGTCGATTTAGCTTATCCATTGTTAATATTCAATTCAGTTGTATATTTCACTGTGTGTTGTGATCTTATTTTACTTATTGTGTATATTTCATGTCATGGTTATGATTTTATGAAATCTAACGGGTATTATATTTTCTTGTGATTTAAGAAAATGGCACCAAAAAGAGCCACCAGATCAACACCAACCGCAACAACCGCCACCACTACCACTGTCACCAATGCCCATCTTAAGGCAATGATCGACCAAGGTGTTACTAATGCTTTGGCAGCACGTGATGCTGACAAAAACATGAGTGGCGATGACAGCCATAATTCGGGAACGGGTGTTAGACGGACGGAACGAGTTACTAGAGAGTGCACTTACCTAGACTTCATGAAGTGCCAACCTTTAAATTTCAAGGGCACAAAAGGAGTTGTTAAATTGATTTAATGGTTTGAGAAAATAGAAACTGTGTTCAGTATAAGCAACTGCTCGGTGGAGAACCAAATCAAGTTTTCCACTTGTATTCTTCTAGCAGGTGCACTAACATGGTGGAACTCCCATGTTAAGACTGTTGGTCATAATGTTGCATATGCAATGACATGGACAGACCTGAAAAAGAAGATGACTGACAAGTACTGCCCGAGGGTCGAGATTAAGAAACTGGAGGCTGAGTTGTGGAATTTGAAAGTGAAAGGTACCGACGTAATAGGGTATAACTAACGTTTTCAGGAATTGGCATTGCTGTGTGTTAGAATGTTTCTTGAAGAGTCTGAAAAGATTGAGAGATGTGTCGGTGGTTTGCCCGACATGATCCACGGAAGTGTAGTAGCATCAAAGCCTAAGACAATGCAAGAGGCAATTGAAATAGAAACTGAGTTGATGGATAAGAAAATCCGCACTTTTGCTGAACGTCAAACAGAGAACAAGAGAAAGCAAGATGATAACCACCAACAACCACAACAACAACAAAACAAGAGGCTGAACAATGGCCGAGCCTACACTGTAGGATCTGGTGAGAAGAAGCCATACGAGGGATCTAAACCCCTATGCGCTAAATGCAACTATCACCATGATGGTCCATGTGCTCCCAAATGCCACAAGTGCAACCAAGTTGGCCATTTGGCTCGTGACTGTAGGAGTACCGCCAATGCTAACACTGCTAACAACCAAAGGGGCACTGGGGCAGGTCAGAAACCCACTTGCTATGAATGTGGAGCCTAGGGACACTTCAAGAGGGATTGTCCAAAGTTGAAAAACAACAACCGCGGTAACCAAGCTGGAAATGGCAATGCTTCAGCGAAAGTGTATGCGGTAGGCCGTGCAGAGACAAACCCTGACTCCAACGTCGTGACGGGTACGTTCCTTCTAAACAACCGCTATGCTTCTGTCTTATTTGATACTGGTGCCGATAGAAGCTTTGTGTCCACTGCATTTAGCTCCCAAATTGATATCACACCAACTGCATTAGATCACTATTATGACGTTGAACTAGCCGACGGGAGAATAATTAGGTTGAACACTATCCTTAGGGGTTGTACATTAAACTTCCTAAACCACCCATTCAACATAGACTTAATGCTTGTAGAACTTGGTAGTCTTGATGTCATTATCGGTATGGATTGGTTGGCAAAGTACCAAGCAGTCATCGTTTGTGCTGAGAAAATCGTATGTATTCCCTAGAGAAATGAAACCTTGATTGTTCCTGGTGACAGAAGTAACTAGGGAAACGAGACTCGTTTGAACATCATCTCGTGCACTAAAACACAGAAGTACATGCTAAAAGGATGTCCTGTCTTTTTGGCACATGTTACTACAAAGGAGATTGAATACAAGTCAGAGAAGAAGCGACTTGAGGATGTACCGATCATTCAAAATTTTCCTGAAGTATTTCTTGAGGATTTGCCGGGTCTTCCACCGAATCGACAAGTGGAATTTCAAATCGATTTGATACCTGGTGTTACACCTGTATCACGGGCACCTTATCGATTGGCGCCTTCCAAAATGAAAGAGTTGTCGGAGCAACTGAAAGAACTTTCTGACAAGGGCTTCATAAGACCCAGTTCCTCACCTTGGGGAGCTCCGGTCTTGTTTGTCAAGAAGAAGGATGGATCGTTTCGAATGTGCATCGACTACCGAGAGCTGAACAAGTTAACGGTGAAGAATCGTTATCCCCTCCCAAGGATCGACGATTTATTTGACCAACTACAAGGATCCAGTGTTTATTCTAAGATAGACTTGCGATCAGGTTATCACCAGCTTCGGGTACGAGAAGAGGATATTCCGAAAACGGCATTCAGAACTCGATATGGTCATTATGAGTTCCAAGTTATGCCATTTGGCTTGACGAACGCACCAGCGGTATTTATGGATCTCATGAACCGCGTGTGCAAGCCATTTTTGGATAAATTTGTGATTGTCTTTATTGACGATATCCTTATCTACTCCAAGAACAAGAAGGAACACGAAGAACATCTTAAGGCAATTCTGGAATTGCTTAAGAAAGAGGAGTTGTACGCTAAATTCTCTAAATGCGAATTTTGGCTTCCCAAGGTACAATTTCTCGGACACGTGATTGATAGTCAAGGCATTCACGTAGATCCCGCCAAGATCGAATCCATTAAAGACTGGGCATCTCCTAAAACGCCAATAGAGATTCGTCAATTTTTAGGTCTTGCTGGGTACTACCGAAGATTTATTAAAGGATTTTCGAAGATCGCCAAGCCAATAACCAAGCTTACTCAGAAGAAGGTCATGTTCGTTTGGGGTAACAAACAAGAAGCAACATTTGCAACTGTTGAAGCAGAAGTTGTGTAGTACACCAATTCTGGCTTTACCTAAAGGAAGCAAAGATTTTATCGCATACTGCGATGCTTCAATCAAAGGTTTGGGCAATGTTTTGATGCAAAGAGATAAGGTGATTGCTTATGCATCACGCCAATTCAAAATTCATGAGAAGAACTATATGACTCATGATTTGGAACTTGGAGCAGTAGTGTTTGCTCTTAAGATTTTGAGACACTGTCTATATGGAACCAAGTGTACGATGCTCACTGATCATAAGAGTTTACAACACATTCTTAATCAGAAAGAGTTAAACATGAGGCAACGTCGTTGGTTAGAGTTGCTCAGTGATTACGATTGTGAGATTCGTTATCACCCGGGAAAGGCAAATGTTGTTGCTGATGCTTTGAGCAGGAAAGAGCGAATAAAGCCATTAAGAGTTCGAGCCTTAGTCATGACTATTAACTTGGATATTCCTAAGCAAATCCTGAATGCTCAGACTGAAGCACGAAAACCAAAGAACATCAAGAACGAAGATGTTGGAGGTATGTTAATTGAAAATTCAAGGGATTCGGAGAAACTTAGAACGGAAAAGTTAGAACCCCGCACGGATGGAACTCTATGCTTAAATGGCAGGAGTTGGTTACCATGTTATGGCAACTTGAGGACTATGATCATGCACGAGTCTCATAGGTCAAAATATTCTATCCATCCTAGTTCTGATAAGATGTATCAAGACATGAAGAAGCTATATTGGTGGCCTAATATGAAGGCCGACATCGTCACCTATGTTAGCAAATGTCTGACCTGTGCTAAGGTCAAGGTTGAACATCAAAGGCTATCAGGATTGTTGGTACAACCCGAAATACCTTAATGGAAGTGAGACAATATCATTATGGATTTTGTCACGAAGCTTCCTAAGTCATCACAAGGTTATGACACCATTTGGGTGATTGTTGACCGACTCACTAAATCTGCCATCCTTGTACCGATGAGGGAAACTGATCCCATGGAAAAGTTGGCAAGAATGTACCTAAAGGAGGTGGTCACGAGGCATGGAATACCTGTCTCAATCATTTGTGATCGCGACCCGAGGTTCGCATCAAATTTCTGGAGGTCACTTCAGAAGGCTTTGGGTACTAACTTGGATATGAGTACTGCATATCATCCTCAGACTGACGGACAAAGCGAGAGGACTATTCAAACTCTCGAGGATATGCTGCGTGCTTGTGCGATCGACTTTGGAAAGGGTTGGGTTAACCATTTGCCATTGGTCGAGTTCTCGTATAACAATAGCTATCACGCTAGCATCAAGGCTGCACCATTTGAAGCACTTTACGGTCGAAAGTGTCGTTCACCTGTTTGTTGGGCCGAGGTTGGAGAAGTTCAACTCACTGGTCCAGAAATAGTTCAAGAAACGACCGAGAAGATCATCCAGATCAAGCAAAGAATGCAAGCCGCCCGTGATAGACAAAAGAGTTACGCCGATTTAAAGCGTAAGCCGATGGAATTTCAAGTTGGAGATAAGGTTATGCTTAAGGTTTCGCCTTGGAAAGGGGTCGTACGTTTTGGCAAACGGGGGAAGTTAAACCCCAGATATGTTGGACCTTTCAAGGTGTTGGAACAGGTTGGATCCGTTGCTTACAAGCTTGAGCTTCCGCAAGAGCTGAGCAGGGTTCACAATACGTTTCATGTATCCAACTTGAAGAAGTGTTATGCCGACGAACCATTAGCTGTTCCGTTGGATGGACTTCACTTTGATGACAAGCTTCATTTTGTCGAGGAGCCGGTAGAAATCATGGACCGTGAAGTTAAACGGTTGAAGCGAAGCCGCATTCCAATAATCAAGGTTCGATGGAACTCCAGGAGAGGTCCTGAGTTCACTTGGGAACGTGAAGACCAATTCCGGAAGAAATATCCACACCTCTTCACAAAGACCGCACCGTCGTCAAGTGCCGCGTCTTAAGCCTTGAGGACAAGGCTCATTTAACGGGGGAAGACTATAACACCCCATGTTTTAGGGTCATTTACGACGTCAATAAATTCACTATGTATTTTTAGTATTGTACGCGTTTGCTTTTAAATCGTAATCGTTAAGTTAAATCGCGTAAGCTAAAAATTATCGTTCAATGTAAACGGGCATCAAACAATTAAATGTTTACATCAAGCAAGTGTTAAGTAATTATTTTGAGGATAATTATTAACTTTGTTTATTTTATTTTTATTGGTTGCGTAAAGTGTTTACGTTTCGCGATAAAATACGTTTAGGCATACCCGGAACCACCAAAACTTTCCTACGCTTCAACAAATACCCACAATTATACCCAATGCTCAAAAATTACAAAAATTCATCACATATATATATATATATATATATATATATATATATATATATATATATATATATATATATATATATATATATATATGGTCGGATTCAAGATGGTAAAACCAAAGAAAATATCTATTGCAAGACATATTCCTTAATTTCATGGGATGATCTCTCTTTTTGGGAACCAAGTGCACACATATGACCAACTAGACATTGTACATCACCAACTAATAAAGCCTTATGTTTTTTTTACCAAGACTTTCCTATGACCATATTTGACTAGTCTTAGGGTATATAATGCCTTAGAAAGTGCAAGTAAACACATACACTCTTTATTTACTAAGTGAAAACACAAAATCCTCTCCCTTTTTGGCTCTCTTACCTACGGCAATCGTCAAAAACCAAAAAGAAACAATACAAAATTAATCTACAACATTTACACACATTCCTACATCATTTCTAAGATGACCTAAAGTGTTTACAAGGGTTAGTTTGGAGTTTACAAGGGTTAATCAAGCAAGAAGCAAGATTATGGTTTCACTTGGTTTTTAGGGTTTTCAAGGGTTGTAAGCTAGGGTTTGGTTTCTAAACAAGGGTTTAGATCACTTTGTTCATCATCACACTTCATATTAAGGTTACCTAAAACTCTTAATCTCTTTATTTTCATGATTTTATGCATATATGATGTTTATGTAGTTAATCACCATCTAAGGACTTATTTACTTGTAAAAATGGATTTTTACACTTGTTTATGATTTGGTGAACTTTTATATATGTTGTATTAATGTTCATATCATGTTATAATGGATGTATAAGTGATGTACAAGTATGTTTTATGTATAAAAAGTTCATATAAACAAGTTACCTAAAATGTATACTTATGAAAGTTAATGAGCAAATAAGTATGTACATATATGGATCTTGTGATTCTTGGACATTTTTGGACAATGATGGACTTAATGAACCTAGGAATGTAATACATGTGATAATGAGTGTTGTAATAGACTTGTAACAAGGTGGTTAAACTTAAAAGTTACAAAATCAAGTTTAAAACACATTTTAACTAAAAGCTTAAAAGTTTATACATTAATTCGAAATTTAACCTATTTATTTTATATTTTTATAAAATAATACATCCCATGAGGATTCCAAAAAGGTAAGAAACTCAAAAAACCGATTTATTCGATGGAGATACTAATTTACAAGTAATTCGTTAATAAACGGTTTTATAAAAGAAATTTAAAAAAAACAAGTTACAAAATACAACTAATATATAAGGTTGGTTATTTTTCTCAGATCCACCCCATATTTTTTAGGATTCCAAAAATTTAAGAAGTCATTAATTTTTCGATCATTACGAAAGAGTATGGAATTTCGCAAGTTTACGGTAATTAAAGTTTATAAAAATAATTTTATAAACTATGAACAGTAAAAATCATTATTCATAACAGATAAATATTTTTGAAAAATGTTATATTTTGATAGATTTTGTAATTACGAAGACGTGCTTGAAAGAATCACTAAAAACGGAGTTAAAATGAATAAGAGACGACATTTACAGGTTTTACGATACAAATCTATAAAAATAAATTTATAAACTGTCATGAACAGTAAAAACCACTGTTCATTAGGGGACTAAAAATATGAAAATGTAATCTTTTGATAACTCATCTTAATACGAAAGCGTGGACATAAGAAACGCAAGAAACGGGCTTAAAACGATAAAGTTACGTCGTTTTTACTAATGAAATACTTATAAACGTTTTAACTTTATAAATACAATTTCACAAATGCAATTAGATGGTGATGTAGCTATATAGAATTATATATGGTATTAGTTATTCAAAGTGCTTAGTACTCATATGGCCTATAATTAATTAGGTTGCATTCGGCGTTTATCTGACGCATTTTCTGTGATATACTTGATATTCATTTACTCAATGTGAGTTCATAGCCCCACGTTTTACATTTTAATGATTTACAAGTTTTGGGGTGAGAAACATATGCATGTTTTACAATTGGACGCAAGTGGACATTTCACATTACGATTACGTGTTTGCCTAAGTAGCGATAACCCTCTGAGCCCATTATCATGAACTGTCAATTGTTGTTGTGAGCGCGAATGTTATAAATAGATCTATTTGGGATTGACATCCCCGTTCAGGTGAGTCATGCTCACTGTGCCGGTTTGCCGGACAACGAACGTATACCATGTCGGACATAGGATGTTGCGGGTTAGAACATCATCACGGGCAATGTTGGTAATTTATATTGCAATTCATACATGTCGAGCTTCAGTGTCATGAGCTTAGGAAAACGTAATTACATTTTATGATGTTTGCATATGTTGCATTATCATGGGGAAATCTTGCGGTCCTACATTATACATTTTATAAACCTATGAATTCACTCAACAATATGTTAACGTTTTAAGCAATGTTTTCTCAGGAGATCAGTAAGGTACAAGACAAGGGATACATTGGTGGTCGTTATTTTGGAAGTCATGCTTTTAAAGATATGGTTGCTTAATTTGGGAAAACATTTTGTTATGACTAGTATCTTGTTAATTCAAATTTTGAACTGTGAAGCTTCGGGCTTATGTAAACTAACACTTTGCTCAATCCAATGTATCGGTTTTTAAACGACTTTTGGGTCGTTCTTATATATATCTTGTGTTATTGATCTATGAAGTACCACCCCCAACCCATATTCAGTTGCGACCCAATTTGGGGGTGTTACAGGTTCGGCTGAAGCAAAGAAATACAAGAAACCACAAAAACTTTGTGGAAAACATGGTTCGCAAGTTTTTTGTATACTTGTGCAACAAAACTAGAGTTACTAGTTTGTATAACCGATATGGTTTGCACAAGTTTGTGTCTTCAATCCGAAACCAACAAAAATCACACCTTTTTTCTTTAAACCCACTTAGTATACTTGTGCAACAAACTAGAGTTGCTAGTTTATATAGCTTGGATACAATTTTTGTAGTTAAGTGGCTATAATCCTCCACCAAAAGTACACAAGAAATCATTCAGGGTCCACAAAAAGGACTCAGGGACTCACAAAATGACTCAGGGACCCACGATTTATAGCACAAAATTGTAGCCAATTGACTACAAAAAATTGTAGCTAATATATTCCCATATATATATATATATATATATATATATATATATATATATATATAATGAGAGGTTAGAGAGAGAGTAGAGAGAGACGTGAAATAGAGGAGAGGAGAAAGAGAGAATGGGTAGATTTCTAGAGATAGAAAAAGAGAGAAAGAAGTATTAGATTAAGAGAATTGAAACCACCAACCCCTTTCCTTCCCTTAGGCCTCTATTTAAGAGGTTTGGGAAGCTTCTAGGTTAACATAGGGAGGGAAGCGGTAATTTAAAATATTTGCATATTCATCCCTAGACATTGACTAGATATAAACTACGACCGTGTAACCAACATTTTTCTTGTTTCTACCAGGGTGCGTGGTGTGTCAGAAATCTTTTGGTTACTGCGAGCTTGTGAATATATGATCGTTGATTAATACCTTCTCTGGTTGGGTGGCCCCTTTTTATGGCCTCATCCTGCTTCACCAACTCCTTTCCTTTCTTTCCTGGAGGAGTGCGCTGGTCCGGAGGGATGGTGGACTCATCTTCTCTAGTTAGATGTCTGATCTAGATGTCCTCCTTTGGTGGGGCAATTTCCCCAGCTTCTAAGGATTTATCTGGTTCCGAAGCTCTTATCCTTGGGTGTGTTATCCTTCCCTCTCGATTAGATCACCGCGCTTCTTTAATTTGTCTACATTCTCTTGGACCATGATGTATGTTATCGTCATTCATATTATGTTCGTTTCTTAGTGCGCGACACCTGTGTGTGCGTCGATGCTGGATATTTGACCGACTCTTTACTCATTAAGTTCACATACTGATGTGCGGTTGATTGCAAACCAAAGTTTTACAACCCTCCTAGGCAGTGTACCTAACCGTTGTAGTGTAGTATAAGCAAGACTCGAGGGGTTATTATCGTTCTCTAGGAGAATAGTTTGGGTAAGCTCAAATTGTATGGTCACTAAGGTCTAGAGGTTGAGAGAAGATTATTTTTCTGTTTTTATATTTTATGAAATTGAGGGGGTTTGATTAAGCTACTAACTACTCCTAATTCTATTCTAATTGTAGAAAAGTAAAGTGATGGAAAACTCTTTTGGTTAAACAAATGTGTTTACCTAATCAAGCATTACTCCCTAGTTGTCGTCTCTAATTTTGTTACTCGTTACCCTCGTAATGAAATGTGTAAGTATCAAAATAACTAAACACCTAACTCGAAAACCAGCCAGATGGTAAGGTAGTATAAAGACTATTATGTGGGTATCATCTAACCTAGTCGCGTTTCCCTAGACGTCTTTGATATGCAATTAAGAAGCTAGTTTTCTAAAGCCTAACGCGCACATCAATAACTAGGTTTCATGCAATCATAAGCAAACACAAATTATATTTAGCCAAGCATGTTAATTGAAAGCGAATAACAATTAATCAAACAAGTTCTTCTATGCGGTGTTTTAAGATGTGTTTGGATTTTACTTTTTCCAAGTCCTTGACTAAGTTTAAGGATTGGTAGTTGTTTTACATTCTTTACAGAAGTGTTTGAAAATGGCTTCCTAGTTATTTGTACGAAACTATTTTTCTTTACTATGTTAGGCTCTAATGTTTTTATACTTTCTGTAGAGAGCCGGTTTGTAGTTTTCTGAACCAAGACAATTAGCCTCAAAAGAGGTGGTCGTTGCATAGATTGGAATTCTTTGTAGTTTTCCGAATTTATTATCGTTTTAAAGATTAACAATACAATATATTTTAAAAACTTTGGTAACCTAGCTCTGATACCAATTGAGGAAAACTAGAAGGGAGGTTGAATAGTTTTTTTGTTTTAAGATTTACCTTTCAAAATTTTGTTATGATCTTATGTGAAGTTTGCACAATATTGATGTTTGGTTTGAATATAAATGTAATGCAAGAAAGTAACGAGTTAGAAAGAGGAACCAAGACACAAGCGTTTATAGTGGTTCGGCTACAAGGACACCTTCCTTGCCCTACTCCACTCCCTGAGTGACCTACTCGAGAGTTAGTAAACATTAGTCACCAAACTCCTTTCAACCGGCGGAGAAGCCTCACAACGTCGCTTACACCTTTTAACGGTACAAAGCTAAATACCGGATTCTTCCCACGGTAGAATCACACCAATATCACTACACTTGGTTTATAAAGAGGATGAATACAACTACAACTACTATATGATGTTTATGATACAAATGGAGAAGCGAAGCAAGATACTTGGAACTTGATCGTCTCAAAGGTGTGTTTGGCAATTTCTTTCTTGAAGAGAATTACCTACAAATGCTAAAGAAACTAAACAACAACTGATGTGAGGAGAATAATTAGTAGATTAGAGAGTTTTTAAGTTAGAAAAGGGTGAGTAAAACATGATAAATGGCTTGGTATTTTTAGCCAAAAAAACTGCACTGTAGTCCGGTTCTGCCGGTTCCATTACAGAAGGGAACCGGCCAGTGTTCTTCAATGGAACCGACCAACAGTAACCAAATCTGGATTTTGATATGCAAAATCTTGAGAGATCATATGTAATATTGTAAGATTACCCTAAGATATGTTGTATTTGATGATGTCATGAATGATGCAAGTAGTATTAAGTTATTTACTTGTAATTCTAAGTATTTCTAAAAATGGAAAGGTAAAAGTTGATATACTCATGTGTGAAATTTAGCTATTTTATTTCAACGTGATTTTATTGATTGTTATCAACAAAACATAGTAAGATCGTAAAATAAAAATAAACGTTTTTACCGGTTTATTTGTATTAACAGACTTAACTTTTCTTCCCCATTTCTCCATATAATAAAAACTATCATGAATCTCAATCGTCCCTAAGCTGTATACACTAACAATAGACTTGACTTAGCAACCATGTAATCAATTAAACAATTAAATAGGGTTAAACAAATGTGATAACAATAATGTACTAAAAATGAGTACATACAAGGAAGGATAAGGCGATTTGGGTGTAACATTTTGGTAGGGTGTAAACAATTCTCTTTATTAATAATCCAGAATCCACCGGAAAATTACGAGAACCGCAAAAAGGATAGGCTCGGAGGGGTGTACTAGGGGTATCTTGCACTAAAAATGAGTGCGAAGCAAGGGTGTGGGGGTAGTTATATGATCGAGGAGATCATTATATATATAACAAATGAAGGCTAAAAACAAAACTTATCCTAATACCTCTTATCACTTAGTAAATCCTAATCACACGAATGCGATCTCATAAGCAGTCTCAGGATGAAACGCTAAAGCAAGTTCTAGAATCTATAATACTACCTGCACACTCTCATAAGCATTAAAAATGAATGCTTTTATTCCTAAGGGCTAATGATATAAAAAAACTACCAAACTTACCACTTTGTGCTTTTTTAGGTCCGAACTTACACTTTAGCCTTTTATGTACCTTAAACCTTGAATTTTGTCTTTTTATGGGTATCTTTTTACCCATTGAGTGGGTTTGTGCCATGTCAGCAAGTTTTATCCTATGTGTCAAAAAAAATTATCCACATAGTTATTCTGCCAACCCCGAAACCAAACACCCCCTTTTGCTATAAACCATACGCACCCCTTTTTCGTGAAAACCCAGTCAACAAACACACCCTAAATGGTGTGGCTGCCAACCTCACCGCATCCCATGGTGGTGGCTGCCACCCCCAAACGAACACCCCCTTTTGCTATAACCTCAAAACGCACCCTTTTTGTGGTGTTATAATAAACCACAACGCACCCTACTCGATGAAAACACAAACCCAACGCACTCTACCCGGCTGAAAACCTAACGCACCCCTCTGTGGTTTGACCCATAAAACATACATAGAAAAACAAAGAAGATAAAAAAAAGTAAAATCGACACCCCTTTTTCTGCTGCCTGGAACCACCGAACAACACCCTTACGTGGTGTTGTTGGCCTGTTAAACGCACCCTTGTATGTCTATATGAACTGCCAACGCACCCTACTTGGGTTTACACGAACCAAACGCACCATTGGTGCCTGCGGTAGCCAAACAAACGCACCCTTGCGTGTTAGGCCCAACCCCACACGCCCTCCCCCTGTCCCAGCTGTCTACTAACGCACCCCTTGGTGCATTTATAACCCAAACGCAGCCCTTATGGCTGCTGACCCGGTTCCAAACGCACCATCTCGGGTGTAAACAACAAACCGAACAGTACCGGGTGAGTTAAGGGCTTCTTAGGTGTCACCACAATCGCGACGCACCCGTGAGTTGATACCACCAACCACGTAACCCCAAGGAGTGGCGGTGATGTGGATATGGCTGCGATGGGACAGCAGCCGGAGAGGAGGGGGAGCTGCCGTCGTCGGTCGAACAGGGGGGGGGATGTGACACGCGTGAGAGAGAGTGAGTATGGGGATCGGGTAGATCGGGTCACGAGCAACATTTTTGGGTTTGGCCGGAAAAGCCCGCCGGAAAAGTTTTCCGGCGGCGGCGTGGTGATGGCCGGCGGTCGGTGGCCGGTGGCCGCCGGAATTTGAGAGAGAGAGATGAGAGTAATATAAAGTGTGTGTAAAATTTTGAGATGGAAATGAAATTTTTGTAAAAGTTTTTGTATTTATATAAATTTTTAAAAGTTAAAATTAATTGTGACAAGTTAAAATAGATGGGGGTTAAGTTTCCGTAATATATTACACAAGGGCCAAAAGTGTAACATTATTGGGAAACATTTATAAATATTGGTGGGACTCGTTTGAGTGACTTAACGGATGATTCAAATCACGAAACTTGCGTCATTATTTTCCAAATCATTTTTCCAATAAAATGATTATTTTACACGATTTTATATCAAATAGTTTTCATAACATTTATTTAAAATGTTTGTTATCATTTATATAATTTTTCCGATAAACTTTAATCTGAAAATAAATTTTATAACCTCAATAATGCATTTTAACAAACGTTTTCGATTAACAATATAATTAATTTATTAAATATTTTTAGTTAATGAATTATGATAATTAAATATAAATTTAATTATTTTGGGTCGGCACGCGTTGTGCTCAAAATATTTGCGAGGACATTTCAATCACCTTCTGACTGTTTTCGGATCTCGGTCAAAACTAAAAAGTTGTCAGGAATGTCGTTTTACATCATATTGCTTGAGAGTCCGAGTCGTGAAAACGTGGTTTAGCTGCTCGTTTTTGATAATTCCACCTAGGAATAACTTATATCTCCTTTAAAAATCCGAAAATTCTCGGATGTTACAGTACCTACCCCTTAAAGAAATCTCGTCCCGAGATTAAATTTGTGTTATCCGATTGTGTGACCAAGGAAAGACTTAAGGTTAAATAAACTCGTCCTAAACAAGACGCTGATAACTTTATTCAGCAAAATTCGGTGTTTCTACACTTCTCAATCTACCAAAAATTTTGGCTAGGTTTGTCCAGGATATTTAATCCATCAATATGGGTATCTCAAAATATTTCATTACAGATCTTATGACTGGTATAACCGCGTTAAAGGGAAAGTCTCATTATAGTAAAACATCAAGAAGAATGTGTCTAGTCCCCGTGAGTAATGTTTGTCTATTTACTAAATGTCCGAGGATGTATGTCTCGTTTCTACTATATTAAGGTCGATAGTGTTATCTCGTTTTAAGGTGGGTTGCATTACATAATTGTAAAGTTGTACAGTCGGGACCGCTCCAGGACCCAACCATGGCAACTATAACGATGATAACTATAACAAACGGTGATGGGATGCAGAGGGTGAGGACCCTCCGAGAAACAATATCCCCAAAATAAAGTTCAATAAATGGGAGGAGCTCGCGAGAGAGCTTATGCGATAGCAGGCGGATTATGGTACTCAGTCGTTAGTTCGATGAATCAGTTCCATTAGCTCAAGTGTGCACAAGTCGGTTAGCTTCACAAACAGTTCATGATTACAAGGATTTGCAATCGTAAAAGTAATGACTTAAGAATGAGATAAGGTAGCTCAAGCGAGGCCTTAAGATTTATGCGGTGTGGCAAGGCACTATTGTGCTTCTAAACCTTTTTAACGGATTCTGGTGATTATCGAGTTCAGGTTCATACTCGTGTCATATCGGATACCATTAAGCCCACTCATTTATAATTCATTATTTGCATAAAGAAGCGTCCTAATTTATGTAAATAATCAATTGATAAACTTATGGTTTGGTGATTTATAATTTATTTTATTTAATTTAAGAGGCTTCCAAAACTCTTCTTAATAAGCATATTTACAAATCATCCTACTTAATAATTCCCGATGCAATACGCGTACCCACATAACTTTCAAGGTGATGGATGACATGACGATGCATGTGCTCTAATGAGTATGGGACGAGTGATTTAAAACTCGTCTTTGGAAGCTGGGAGTAAAAACTGCCAGGCGAGATCAACATAGAGTTCAAGGAAGTAATGAGTACTCGGTTAGAGTAAATAAGGTAAAGATCACTATGAACGAACATCATACGATTATCATATCAATCCTCCTATTACAAGTCCCGCCCATACAAGACTTGCAATCCTATAGAGTCAGTACCTAATCTCATGCAAACAGAACTGATGACGGGCCTTTGTTAACAAAGCAATTACCATATCAATCCTCATATACACGTCCCTCCCCAACAAGACTTGTAAATACTTCGATTCAAAACATAATTCCAAGTAAACAAAAAATTTAACGGACCTTCGTGTATATATACTAAATATAAAGCTATGAGGAAAAATAACGACCCTATGAGACCATTGTTATAACTTACAATGCACGAGGACAGAAATGACCCCAATTGAGCAACACACATGCTAAGAAGTAAAATGAATCATTGTATAACCACCATGTCTGAGGTATAATTGAGACCATTGTGTGGCAATTCACAATGTCTGACAGTGAATGAGACCATTGTGCAACCCACAACTGTCTTAAGAAGTAAAAATTATACCATTGTATAACTCACAATGACTGAGGTATAATTGAGACCAATTGTGCAACTCACACTGTCTATAAAAAATGCTCTGGTATTTATCTAAATAACAATAATACCAAAAAATGTAAGTGCAACATATATATTATTATAAATGGTATGTCACGTAAGCACTAATGCAACACGTTAATGTAAGCACATAAGCAAGTAGCGTGTATGCACTTTGAAAATGTTTGATGGATGCAATGTTTGTGAAAACGACTATAGTCTAGGGTAAAATATGCAACCTAGTTCTCTATAGCCAGTGCTCTGATACCAATCTGTAACACCCCCAAAAATATCAACAACGCAGCGGAATACCACTTGGGGTGCTACTTCATAATACACAACGCTAGATACAAGAGAACGACCTCTAAATGTGTCGTTTGTAAAACAATCTCGTTGATTTTCTGAAATCAAAATAATAGTTGTCCCATAATTGCATCACAATGAAAAGCTTGAAAGCGACACAACGAGATTTGATCATTTGTAGAAATCCAATTATAAAATCTTGTCAATTTAGACTCCAATGCACATCAGATAATCCAAGCATCTAATTCACCTGAGAAAAACATGCTTAAAAAACGTCAACATAAAGTTGGGTGAGTTTCATAGCTTTTTCTGAAATAAAACGTTAGTTCCAATAAATGTATCTGCCCACTGTATCATTACAGTGTCATATAAAAACGTTTAGTGACTACTGTCTCCCTACAGTATCATAAAATAATTGTGTGACCATTTAAATCCTTAAATGTCCTTCCAAAATGTACGTATGATTTTTAGAAATCAATTAGCTGTAAAATATGCAAGACCATTTCAATCCCCAAATAGTCCCAAAATGTACGTATAAAAGTTGGATCACAAATATCCAAAGTATGTTATGGCACTTTATTCAAGTGTGAAATAAACAGATTACTATTACTCTAAGTTCATGAAACTGTGACGTAGACTTGTATGTATGCCACTTTATTCAAGGCACAGTAAGAGTGTACCCATCGTAGGTGTTCCCTCCAAGAACACCCGGGCATTAATGAAAAATAATATGTACCCATCATGGTTTCCCGCGTCCAAGAACACCCGAGCAGTAATCAAAAATAAATCTAATCCCCTCATGGGTGTTATCCCTCAGCCAAGACACCCGGTCATGAATGATTGTTGCCCCGCAGGCGCCAATCCAATCGTAATCCGACATGTAATAACGATCTTCCAAGTGATAGCTAAGTCACCACGAACGGGGATTGTCAATCCCAATAGATCTATTTCATAACATTCCGCGCTCACCCTCCAATGATTTTACAGTTCATCAACCTAAGCTATCCGTACTCATAAAATTAAAGTAATGCTTTACTTCCCAAAAAATTTAACCAAAGTAATGTATCTCCTCGCGAGATTATATAAATGAGTATGTAAACCAAACAGGTACATCAACCACGTAAATCATTTTATAAACAAGCATGTTCTCACCCCAAAAATATATGTGAAACCAGTAAAACGTGGGGCTATGAACTCACCTTGATGATGAAGAACGATTTGGCAGATAGGCATCTAATATGCACAATACGAACGGAAGACGAAGCGGCTCGATCGAGAAGTTGCAACAAATCTTAACGGCTAAGATCCACTAGCCTAGGATAATATATTTGGGTTTCCCGATGAATGGTTACATCAACGCTACACGTTAATGAAGATTTAGATTGAACTTTGTAATGGTTTAGTGGTTGGTTAAATAAATAAATTGAAAATATACGCAAAGTGGTGTAATATGCTAACTTTATATATTACTTATGAAAAATACCCTTATATAATTCCTATCGTGAATTATATAGCAAAGACAATCAATCTAAGGATTAATGAAAAGTATAATATACCTTGCAGGTATTATATAATAAGTGTGAATAATCAATTAAACCAATTAGTTTGACAACCATTTAATTAATGAAAAGGATTTGTACAAAGGTTGACACATGTCTTAACGTTATGAATTAATCAAACCATGTTTGTAACAGTTTATAATCATTATAAAATATAAAATAATATTTTATAAATTATATTTCTTCATCGACGTGTCCTCGTCTAAACAGTTTCGTCTCATGTGAAGGTAAAGTTTTCGTTCCATTGGTCCCCTTTATCGATTTCTAAAATAATAGCAGTTTTAGTAAAACATTACTAAATATAGAAATCTATATAAATTTCGCCATGACCTTTCCGTTTATAAAACGATCCCAAGTCGAACGACTTTGTTGCAAATCCACTTTCCCAATTTAATTTAATAGAAAATATTCTAACAATTCAACGGTTTATTAATTATCTGTTAATAAACATTATTCTATATTGTAACTTCGTTACGAAACATAAGTATTTTTATATTCGACACAGTCCTTGTATAGTTGTAACCGAAAAATAATAATTAGTCACATTTATTTAACCAATTAACCACCGGTCCGATTTTAATATTTATATCAAATCTTGATATATTTTTATTAGTTAAGGTTATATATACTAAACGAACCCTTGTTGATCATCACTAACCAAACGTACCCTAACGGCTGTCACGGCAGCCAAACGCACCCTAATCTTGTAAACGCAAATCCAAACGCACCTATTTCTGCTAAACCAACCAAACGCACCCTAACCGGTTTCCTGTTCAACCAAACACACCCCTTATGTTTCAAGTCCAAACGAAACACACCCTAATGTGAGCTGCCCCAACCAAAGCCCCCCCCCCCCCCCCCCCCCGTGGGCTGAACCGTCGAACAAAACAACCCCCTTGGGCTGCCAATCCCCGAAACTAAACACCCCCTTATTTGCTATAAACCAACGCACCCTTTTTGTGAAAACCCATTCTACAAACACCCCTTTATGGTGGGTGGCTGCCACCCACCCATCCCATGTTTGGTGCTACCACCCCTAAACGAAACACTCCCCTTGGTTGTAAACCCCAAAACGCACCCTTTTTGTGGTGGTAATAATAAACCACCACGCACCCTTACCATGGAAAACACAAACCCAACGCACTCTACCCGGCTGAAAACCCAACGCACCCTATCTGGTGGTATGACCCGACACCCCTTTTCTGCTGCCGTGGAACCACCGAATCAAACACCCTTGCGTGGTGTTGTGGGCTGTCAAACGCACCCTTGTAGTGTCTTGTGACTGCCAAACGTACCCTACTTGGGTTTACACGAACCAAACGCACCATTGGTGCCTGCGGTAGCCAAACAAACGCACCCTTGCGTGTTAGGCCCAACCCCACACGCCCTCCCCGGCTGTCCCGAAACTAACGCACCCCTTGGTGCATTTATAACCCAAACGCAGCCCTTATGGTTGCTGACCCGGTTCCAAATGCACCATCTCGGGTGTAAACAACAAACCGAACGTACCCTTCTTAGGTGTCACCATAATCTCGACGCACCCGGTGAGTGTTACCACCAACCCGACGCACCCCAAGGTGGCGGTGATGGTGGTGTTGGCTGCGGTGGGACAGCAGCCGAGAGGATGAGGGAGCTGCCGTCGTCGGTCAAACTGGGGTGTGGGTGAAATGTGACGCGCGTGAGAGAGAGTGAGTATGGGGATCGGGTAGATCGGGTCACGAGCAACATTTTTGGGTTTGGCCGGAAAAGCCCGCCGAAAATTTTTTCGGCGGCGGCGTGGTGATGGCCGGCGGTCGGTGGCCGGTGGCCGTCGGAATTTTAGAGAGAGAGATGAGAGTAATATAAATGTGTGTGTATAATTTTGAGATGGAAATGAAATTTTTGTAAAAGTTTTTGTATTTATATAAATGTTTGAAAAGTTAAAATTAATTGTGACAAGTTATAAATAGATGGGGGTTAGTTTCGTAATATTTTCACAAGGGCCAAAAGTGTAACTTTTGGGGAAACTTTTATAGAATATTGGTTCGGGACTCGTTTGAGTGACTTAACGGATGTTTCAAATCACGAAACTTGCGCCATTGTTTTCCAAATCATTTTTCCAATAAAAATGAGTATTTACACGATTTTATTTCATAATTGTTTCATAACATTTATTTAAAATGTTTGTTATTCATTTATATATTTTTCCCGATAAACTTTATCCGAAAAATAAATTTTAACCTCAATAATTGCGTTTTTAACAAACGTTTTCGATTAACAATATAATTAATTTATTAAATATTTTTATTTAATAAATTATGATAATTAAATATAAATTATAAATTTTGGTCGGCACGCGTTTGCTCAAAATTTTTGCGAGGACATTTCAGTCACCTTCTGACTGTTTTCGGATCTCGGTCAAAACTAAAAAGTTGTCAGGAATGTCGTTTTACATCAAATTGCTTTAGAGTCCGAGTCGTGAATACGTGGTTTAGCTGCTCGTTTTTGATAATTCCACCTAGGAATAACTTATATCTCCTTTAAAAATCCGAAAATTCTCGGATGTTACATCCTTTATGTCAATAGTGGTCAACTCACGGACCTCCACAGCCAAATTCCGAAGGCTCTGCTTAGTAATCACCGCAAAATGCATACCCAGCCGTGCAATGAAGTGACCTCTAGACATCTAAGCTCTATGCTTCCCTAAGTAAATCTGAACAAGTACTATGCAAGCAAGTAGGGGACATTCACCGCCGTCCCCTCATCCATACTCCCCAGTTTGAAAAAGGTCAGTAGTGGTTACCTTCTCAGGTGCCTGACCCCTCCCAGCAATAGTAAAAGAAACCAGCCTATGACACAACCTCCTCAAGGGCTCTTAGATCAAAGTGTAAGAAGGAGTTGCGCCTAGAAATTCACCACTAGAAGAAATCCTAACCCAGTAGTCAACCAACTCAGCCTTAGAGGCTATCACTCTCAAACTAGCATCCCAGCATGCTCTAAACCCATCGGTCTCCATCTCCTCAACAATATGTAAACCCAGAATAGCAATAAAACTGCCTTCAACTCAACTGCCGTCTCACCCTCCTAACTGAAAACTGAAAGAATGTCGTAAGCCTCGAGATAAACAATACCCTTAACCTAAGCATGCAAAAGAACACCAGGATGATCTCTCTAACCACGGCCTACGAATGCCAATTAACCCCCCCACCCCCCCACCCTTCCCTCAAAAAATTCGAACCTAGTAAACAGAACCTGACCATCATCCCCTTATGATACATCTGCAACCTCTCAGTAATATCCCTATCCATATCCTCAGTCAACCCAACAAAATCCAAGGTGTGTACCCGATGTACCTTCCTATAATAAAGCCTCTCCAACATGGTCTCAAAGTCATATATCTCCTCCTCTGTATATCACTTGCTTTTATTAAACTAAGCCACAGGTTGCCTCCGTCCTGAGAGGTAATGCCCATATTTGCAAAATAAACCTATTAGTTATCAGGAATATAAAAACGGACTGTCAGGTCTTAGGGTCAATATCGTAATAGGGAATACCATATGCGTATAGATATTCATTATCAAGCTGAACTCAATATGGAGTAAAATTAAAGGGTCAGACTAATACAACCGTATTGTTTAGAAAGGTATACGCCGTTTGGTAGTTTTTTAAAAGTTTAAGGTAACAAGACTTAAAAAAAAAAAAATCAATACGCCGTATTCAATTCCAATGAATACGCCATATTTGAGGATTTTCAATAATGGGGATAAAAGGACCCTAATACGTCGGTATTCGTTTTAAAGAATACTGTCGATTGATATCACAAACAATTTATGGGTATTAAACGAATACTTGTAATTAAATTTAATGAATACGTCGTATTGGTTTTGCTGATATAAACCAAATGGGTGACACCACTATTACCCGTTTGATCCTAACCCTTAACATACCAATGTTTGAACTAAAATGGCATGGGGAAACTAATTCAAACCTCTTCCTAGTTTGCCCACAACTCATTCAAACAAAAACCCCCAATTCAAAAGCTATACACCCTAACCCTAATTTAAAAATTGAAATAAGCAAAAATCAAAGAGATTCGTACCTTGTTTAGGGAATGAGATTATGCTAGGAACAAGAAAGAAATTCAAAAAAGAGATCTCCAAAAGATTTTTAACCGCGGTGTGAAAGTTGTAAAAACTATGTGTGAAATGTGATCCGGCGTAACATAGGGCATTTATAACCCATTTGTGATATGCCGATTGTTTTTGTGAATACACGTAATAATTATGGAAAGTTTGAATTGACCAAATCTAATAAAATTCTTGATACGCGTATTGGTCAAAGATCGATACGCCGTATCCGTATTAGGAACAATTTTCATGTGAATTTAACGAACATACCTTAGCCTCTCCAATTCTAATTTGTAGAGTTGAATAACACTTGCATATGCACCATCCTTATAGAATAACTTAGGGTCGCAGTATAACACCCCGTGTTTTAGGGTCATTTACGACGTCAATAATTTCACTATGTATTTTTAGTATTGTTTCGTTTGCTTCTTTAAATCGTAATACGAATAAGTTAAATTACGTAAGCTAAAAATATATCGTTCAATGTAAACGGCATCAAACAATTAAATGTTACATCAAGAAGTGTTAAGTAATTATTTGATGATGACTTATAACTTTGTTCATTTTAATATTTATGGTTGCGTAAAGTGTTTACGTTTCGCGATAAAATACGTTTAGGCGTACCCGGAACCACCAAAAATTTTCTACGCTTCAACAAATACACACTATTGTACCCAATAACCAAAATTTACAAAATTTCATCATATATATCAACCTATGGTCAGATTTGGTAGAAAATATCAAAGGAAATATCTAGATTTCTTGCAACTTGATTTGTACATACAACAACAAATTAAAACATATGTTTCTTGGACTAAGAACTTCCCATGAATTCCTCATCTTGTCTAAGACTCCTAATAGTGATCTTGACTAGTCTTTGGATATAAAAGGCCTACACTAGAAAGAACACACACACATATCATTTGCTAAGTGAAAATCAAACATATTACTCCTTTTTTCCTCATGGGCCACGTACAACCTCAAAAACACATAAACAAACCATACAAAAATTATTTACAACAATTACACACATTCCTATATTATTTCTATGATAACCTAAGGTGTTTAGCAAGGGTTAGTTTGGAGTTTACAAGGGTTAATCAAGCAAGAAGCAAGATTATGGTTTCACTTGGTTTTTAGGGTTTTCAAGGGCTGTAAGCTAGGGTTTGGTTTCTAAACAAGGGTTTAGATCACTTTGTTTATCACCACACTTCATATTAATGTTACCTAAAACTCTTCATCTATTTATTTTCAGGATTTTATGCATATATGATGTTTATGTAGTTAATCACTATCTAAGGACTTATTTACTTGTAAAAATGGATTTTTACACTTGTTTATGGTTTGGTGAACTTTTATATATGTTGTATTAATATTCATATCATGTTATAATGGATGTATAAGTGATGTACAAGTATGGTTTATGTATAAAATTTTTATATAAACAAGTTACCTAAAATGTATACTTATGAAAGTTAATGAACAAATAAGTATGTACACATATGGATCTTGTGATTCTTGGACATTTTTGGACAATGATGGACTTAAGGACCCTAGGAATGTAATACATGTGATAATGAGTGTTGTAATGGACTTGTAACAAGATGGTTAAACTTAAAAGTTACAAAATCAAGTTTAAAACACATTTTAACAAAAAGCTCAAAAGGTTCTGTTTTAATTCGAAATTTAACCTATTAATTTTATATTTTTATAAAATAATACATCCCATGAGGATTCCAAAAAGGTAAGAAACTCGAAAAACTGATTTATACCGAAGGAGATACGTAATTTACAAGTTATACGATAATAAACGGGTTTATAAAAGAAATTTTATAAAAACCAATTACTATTCACATCTAATGAAAATGTAAACATATTTTATCAGTTAGTACATAATTTTAGGATTTCAAAACAATAAGAATCATAATTTTATGATTAATAACGAAGGAGTTATGAATTACGCGAGTTTACGACAATAAATACTTTTATAAAACTATTTTTATAAAAGTTACTGTTCATATCAGACATGAACATTTTGAAAACATCATTAATTTGATATACATATTTTTGAAAAATGTTATATTTTGATAGATTTTGTAATTACGAAGACGTGCTTGAAAGAATCACTAAAAACGGAGTTAAAATGAATAAGAGACGACATTTACAGGTTTTACGATACAAATCTATAAAAATAAATTTATAAACTGTCATGAACAGTAAAAACCACTGTTCATTAGGGGACTAAAAATATGAAAATGTAATATTTTGATAACTCGTCTTAATACGAAAGCGTGGACATAAGAAACGGGCTTAAAACGATAAAGTTACGTCGTTTTTACTAATGAAATATTTATAAACGTTTTAACTTCATAAATACAATTTCACAAATGCAATTAGATGGTGATGTAGCTATATAGAATTATATGTGATAGTAGTTATTCAAAATGCTTAGTACTCATACGGCCTATAATTAATTAGGGTGCAATCGACGTTTATCTGACGCATTTTCTGTGATATACTTGATATTCATTTACTCAAGGTGAGTTCATAGCTTCACGTTTTACATTTTAATGATTTACAAGTTTTGGGGTTAGAAACATATGCATGTTTTACAATTGGACGCAAGTGGACATTTCACATTACGATTACGTGTTTGCCTAAGTACTGAGCCCATTATCATGAACTGTCAATTACTGTTGTGAGCGCGAATGTTATAAATAGATCTATTTGGGATTGACATCCCCGTTCGGGTGAGTCATGCTCACTGTGCCGGTTAGCCGAACAACGAACGTATACCATGTCGTAAATAGGATGTTGCGGGTTAGAACATCATCACGGGCAATGTTGGCAATTTATATTGCAATTCATACATGTCGAGCTTCAGTGTCATGAGCTTAGGAAAACGTAATTACATTTTATGATGTTTGCATCTGTTGCATTATCATGGGGAAATCTTGCGGTCCTACATTATACATTTTATAAACCTATGAATTCACTCAACAATATGTTGACGTTTTAAGCAATGTTTTCTCAGGAGATCAGTAAGGTACAAGACAAGGGATACATTGGTGGTCGTTATTTTGGAAGTCATGCATTAAAGATTTGGTTGCATTACATTTTGGGAAACATTTGTTATGAACTAGAATCTTTGTAATATGTACTTTGAACAAGTGAAGCTTCGGGCTTTTGTAACAAATACTTTGCTAAATCCAATGTATCGGTTTTAAACGACTTTTTGGTCGTTCTTATATATATCTTGTGTTATTGATCTATGAAGTACCACCCCCAACCCATATTCCGCTGCGACCCAATTTGGGGGTGTTACAGATTGGTATCAAGAGCCAAGGTTATAGAGAACCAGGTCAAATGTTTTTGCTGGACTATAACCGTTTTCAAACATTGCATTCATACAAAGGGATTTTCACGGGACATACATACATACACTAGTTGTTGCATTAGTTGATTAGACTAGATGCATTCATGATTGATATACATGTTATGATATAAATGTATATTACTATAAGAGTCTTATATTAAATACTAATATAAGCTATTTTGGATTTTCAGATACTGTCATGTCGGATTCTGAGGATTCCACGGTTACATACACTGCTGTGTCCAGCCCATTTGCGGATTTGCCAGATATCGGATCACCGGGAGTCGATGGACCACCCGTGATGCCAGAGGACCCATATGCCTATGTGGTAGCTGCTTTTCAGGCCCCGCCATCTCCTGATTATGTGCCGGGTCCTGAGTACCCACCTTCACCAGAGTTTGTTCCGGGTTCGGCTGAAGCAAAGAAATACAAGAAACCACAAACAGTTTGTGGGAAACGTGGTTCACAAGTTTTTGTATACTTGTGCGACAAAACTAGAGTTGCTAGTTTGTTTAACCGAAATGGTTTGCACAAGTTTGTGTCTTCAATCCAAAACCAACAGAAATCACAACTTTTGTCTTTAAACCCACTTAGTATACTTGTACAACAAAACTAAAGTTGCTAGTTTATATAGCTTGGATACAATTTTTGTAGTTAAGTGGCTATAATCCTCCACCAAAAGTACACAAGAAATCATTCAGGGTCCACAAAAAGGACTCAGGGACCCACAAAATGACTCAGAGACCCACGATTTATAGCATAGAATTATAGCCAATTAGCTACAAAAAATTGTAGCTAATATATTCCCATATATATATATATATATATATATATATATATATATATATATATATATATATATATATATATATATATATATATATATATATAATGAGAGGTTAGAGAGAGAGTAGAGAGAGACGTGAGATAAAGGAGAGGAGAAAGAGAGAATGGGTAGATTTCTAGAGATAGAAAAAGAAAGAAAGAAATATTAGATTAAGAGAATTGAAACCACCAACCCCTTTCCTTCCCTTAGGCCTCTATTTAAGAGGTTTGGGAAGCTTCTAGGTTACAGTAGGGAGGATGCGGTAATTTAAATTATTTCTATTCTATCCCTAGACATTGATAGATATAACACTACGGGTCCGTGTAACCAACATTTTTCTTGATTCTTCTCAGGGTGCTTGGGTGCACTCTGTCGCCCCCCCCTGACGCACTGACTTAAATTCATGATCATGGCGGCTGAATTAGGTGGGTTTAGGCAGTGAGGGGCGTTAGTGTGTGTTACGTGTGTGGTTGTAATGAGTGGTTGTGGTTGGCCAGGTTGTAGGGAAGCTCCTGTTCACAAACTCCTTTCCTGTCTTTTCATGGAGGAGTGCGCTGGTCAGGAGGGGACGTTGGATGGCGACACCCCCCCCCCTCCTCATCTTCCTACTAGTAAGATGTTGATTCTAGATAGTCCTCCTTTGGTCTCTGGGGCATTTTACCCAGCTTCTAAGGATTTATCCTGGTTCCGGTATAGCTCTTATAAATTTGGGGCCCCCTGGTGTTTGACTGAAATATCGAATGGTAGATCACCGCGCTTCTTTAATTTGTCTACATTCTCTTGGACCATGATGTATGTTATCGTCATTCATATTATGTTCGTTTCTTAGTGCGCGACACCTGTGTGTGCGTCTAGCTGGAAATTTTTTACCCTCTCTTAAACAATATTTACATAAATCATATTTAAATCAATCCCCCCCTAAAAACACCCCCCCCCAACCCCCCCCAATCTTCCCCCCTCCATACTCCCCCCACACCCCCTCACCACCCCCCCCCCCCTTATCTATTACCCCCCCCCCCCCCATATCACCCTCCCCACCCCACCTCACCCTCCCACCCCCCAGAAAGAGAGAATGGGTAGATTTCTAAAGATAGAAAAAGAGAGAAAGAAGTATTAGATTAAGAGAATTGAAACCACCAACCCCTTTCCTTCCCTTAGGCCTCTATTTAAGAGGTTTGGGAAGCTTCTAGGTTAACATAGGGAGGGAAGCGGTAATTTAAAATATTTGCATATTCATCCCTAGACATTGACTAGATATAAACTACGACCGTGTAACCAACATTTTTCTTGTTTCTACCAGGGTGCGTGGTGTGTCAGAAATCTTTTGGTTACTGCGAGCTTGTGAATATATGATCGTTGATTAATACCTTCTCTGGTTGGGTGGCCCCTTTTTATGGCCTCATCCTGCTTCACCAACTCCTTTCCTTTCTTTCCTGGAGGAGTGCGCTGGTCCGGAGGGATGGTGGACTCATCTTCTCTAGTTAGATGTCTGATCTAGATGTCCTCCTTTGGTGGGGCAATTTCCCCAGCTTCTAAGGATTTATCTGGTTCCGAAGCTCTTATCCTTGGGTGTGTTATCCTTCCCTCTCGATTAGATCACCGCGCTTCTTTAATTTGTCTACATTCTCTTGGACCATGATGTATGTTATCGTCATTCATATTATGTTCGTTTCTTAGTGCGCGACACCTGTGTGTGCGTCGATGCTGGATATTTGACCATCTCTTTACTCATTAAGTTTACATACTGATGTGCGGTTGATTGCAAACCAAAGTTTTACAACCTTCCTAGGCAGTGTACCTAACCGTTGTAGTGTAGTATAAGCAAGACTCGAGGGGTTATTATCGTTCTCTAGGAGAATAGTTTGGGTAAGCTCGAATTGTATGGTCACTAAGGTCTAGAGGTTGAGAGAAGATTATTTTTCTGTTTTTATATTTTATGAAATTAAAGGGGGTTTGATTAAGCTACTAACTACTCCTAATTCTAGTCTAATTGTAGAAAAGTAAAGTGATGGAAAACTCTTTTGGTTAAACAAATGTGTTTACCTAATCATGCATTACTCCCTAGTTGTCGTCTCTAATTTTGTTACTCGTCACCCTCGTAATGAAATGTGTAAGTATCAAAATAACTAAACACCTAACTCGGAAACCATCCAAATGGTAAGGTAGTATGAAGACTATTATGTGGGTATCATCTAACCTAGTCGCGTCTCCCTAGACGTCTTCGATATGCAATTAAGAAGCTAGTTTTCAAAAGCCTAACGCGCACATCAATAACTAGGTTTCATGCAATCATAAGCAAACACAAATTATATTTAGCCAAGCATGTTAATTGAAAGCGAATAACAATTAATCAAACAATACATAGACATATCGAAAGATTAAAAGGAATAAGGAACTTCACTTCAATTAAACATGGAGTTATGGTGGCTACACAAGGGTTAGAAAACCTTAAAAATCGTCTAAAAACGCTGCTACAAAGTATAGGTTTGTTCCTCCAAGTTTTCCACAAAAAACAAAAAAAATAGGGTTTGTATATATAGAGATTAAGTCGCGACGTCACTTGTAAATTGTGATGTTGTCAACCCATAGAATCTTCTTTGGGCTATCCAGAGTCGGCTACTTTGACGTCGTCACAAAAGGTCTTGACGTCGTCTCTTGAATACTTTGACGCTGTCATAAGAAATTATGGAGTCATCTCCACGAACTATGTGCCGTATCTTGATCATCTTCATATAGAGTTGCAATCTTGTCCCGTTTCTTCTCAAATTGAGTCCAATTCATGTGTACTTCCTCCAAATGCCTTCCAAATGCTAAAATGACAAAAAGAAATGATTGAGCATGATTAATGGAGATATTTGCATGATTTTAGATGTTAAATGACCTCGAAAAAGTGTATAAAATGACACCTCATCAAATACCCATACACTTGGGATTTGCTTGTCCTCAAGCAAATAGGCTTTTATACCTAGTAAATAGCAAAGTCGAGGGCATTTAACCTACTCAATAAAGATAATTTATGAAACAACTAATTGACTCATTATTTTCAGTGTATAAAAAGCCACGGAATGTTTTTTACTAGCACCTCACATAAGTGTTTGGATTCTCTCTTTCTCTCGGGTGTATAATGAATTATAACAATGAATGGAAACGGGAAAATAACACTCACTACCTGTCATTGTATATAAATTACCATAAGCTTGATAAAGGGTCAAAACCTCCATCACTTTGGCGTAAGCACCTAACTATTACTATCAAATAGGTCTTTAAAGGCTTGTGATGTTTAGGTGTAGGGTAAAGGAAACATGGTTAAGGATATGTGGGGAATTTTGACTGGTGGCAAGCTAATTATCTACAAGAATACATGTAAAAGGTGTTGCTAAGCCAAGACTCGACGAAACTAGGACAGATAATACAAACTCTACATTAAACTCTTTATTTTCTTTTCTTGAACATAAACAATAGCAAGATGGCAGCCTGTATTTTTCTAACATATATTTTTTTATAGGCTTTTATACCTAGTAAATAGCAAAGTCGAGGGCATTTAACCTACTCAATAAAGATAATTTATGAAACAACTAATTAGACCTCGTAAATAAAAGCACGGAAATTATATACTAGCACCTCACATAAGTGTTTGGATTCTCTCTTTCTCTCGGGTGTATAATGAATTATAACAATGAATGGAAACGGGAAAATAACACTCACTACCTGTCATTGTATATAAATTACCATAAGCTTGATAAAGGGTCAAAACCTCCATCACTTTGGCGTAAGCACCTAACTATTACTATCAAATAGGTCTTTAAAGGCTTGTGATGTTTAGGTGTAGGGTAAAGGAAACATGGTTAAGGATATGTGGGGAATTTTGACTGGTGGCAAGCTAATTATCTACAAGAATACATGTAAAAGGTGTTGCTAAGCCAAGACTCGACGAAACTAGGACAGATAATACAAACTCTACATTAAACTCTTTATTTTCTTTTCTTGAACATAAACAATAGCAAGATGGCAGCCTGTATTTTTCTAACATATATTTTTTTTTCTTTTTTTCAATTTTTCTAATTTTTTTTACACTTTTGCCCTACCATCTGCTGAAACATAAATAATATACATGACTTGGGGTTATAATCGCACCCCTACACTTGAGTTTTATGATGACTCAATAATAAACTAACTAATGACCTAAATTAGGAATGATTAACATAACATGGAGAATATTAGACAAACACGAGGGTAATGACTTAACTTTTCTTCCCCATTTCTCCATATAATAAAAACTACCATGAATCTCAGTCGTCCCAAAAGTGTATACACTAATAATGGCTCGACTTAGCACCCATGTACTCAAGTAAATAATTAACTAGGGTTTAACAGATGTGATAACAATAATGTATTAAAAATGAGTACATACAAGGAAGGCTAAGTAGATTTGGGTGTAACATTTTGATGGGGTGTAAACAAATTTCAACTACTAAATACTCCGAAATAGTTTATTTAGGAATTTCTTAATCCAAAGAAATCTCCTTTCGGTCGTTTTGAAATACTTAATAGAAGAAAACGAAAAGGATAGGCTTAAAGGGGTGTACTAGGGGTATCTTGCACTAAAAATGAGTTCATAGCAAGGGTGTGGGGGCAGTTACATGATCGAGGAGACCATCATAATCATAACAAATACAGGCTAAAAATAGGGGTTTATCCTATCACTTAGTAAATCCTAATCACACGAAGGTGATCTCACTAGCGGTCTCGGGATGAGTCGCTAAAGCAAGTTCTAGAATTTATAAAACTACTAGTACACTCTCATAAGCATTAAAAATGAACGCTTCTATTTCTAAAAATCTAGGGGCGAACCTCACATTTTTAAGTTAGAATTTTTTTGAGTGATAGGGTTTTTGTGCTAGTAATATAACTCCTATCCATGAGACGCTTCTAATACTACAGTTTCACCAATATATGCCATAATTTTTTTTAATTTGGGCTAAAAATTACCGTCATAAACTACGTTTCAGTATATTACATGTCTTTTTAAGAACAAAGCAAATGCAATTGAAGAAATAGTTTCTAAAGCTTTTATTTCCCCTACACTTATTTTGAATATTGTCCCAAATGTTCTATGAGTACCCGGAAACGAATAAAGGGAAAATAAAAAAAGCGAGGGAAACTAATACTCCGTTAGTTTTGCTCAACAATGGAGAAGAAAGAAGATAAACAAGCTAAATCTTCATCCAAGAATCGTCCAAGTGAAAATCCAAAGAACTTCCGGACTCTCCTTATCAAATATAACATGCAAATCAAAGACAAAAAGCAACTATACCAAGCGTAAAGTTCTACGGAAAATGATATACAACCCTATTAATCATGAAGTAAAATCCTAAGAAATCAATAAAGATAGAATGTATGTACTAATGTAATTGTGGCTTTCTGCAAAAGTTAGGAAAATAAAAAATTCTACAAAAATAACTTTTCAAAAATTTGGAAAAACAAAAATTTCTTAAGTGCTACAGTGGCGACGTCATCAGGAATAAATCCTGACGCCGTCTCCACACACTGTGAATTTTTATTTTACATTTCTTGGAAAAATTTCTGCAAACATATCCCATTAATGATTTCCTTAAAAAAATTTAATGCATAGGCCACAAAATTTGTTAGTACAAACATACGACTCAAAACAAACAATAAAACATAAAAGTGTGAATTAAACTAAAAGTATTTATTCTTTTTGTTTGAAATTGGTTCTTATAAACCGGATATTTCCCCCTACACTTATTTCATGCAAAATACCTTTGATTGCAATTAAGACAAGGTTAAATACAAAACAAAGAATGATCACATATATCAAACATATAAGAACAAATAATAAAGAATAAAACACATGACACGCCTAAAATGCATAAAATAAAAGATTGGATTGCCTTCTAATAAGCACTTTTGTTTATTAACGAGTCTTCTAGCTAGACTCGGAGTCATAATCCTAGGAATCATGAAAATATTCCAAGTCGACGATCTTGCTTGGATTCTCTTTCTCGGATAATTTCCTAATTGTTGGAATTGATTGAAAGGTTCTATTAAATTTCTCTCCATCGGGGTCAATCAATTCAATCTTAATATGCCACACACCATTCCTTCTTTTGGTGGCTTAATCCAATCTATTTTCTTTTCTATTAATTCTTCCGACTCCCACATATTTCCCTTTAAATTGATATGTATAGCTCTTAAGAATTCTACTATCTTTCTAAATACTAGGACATCCTTAAAGGGGTTGAGTTTGACATGCCTAGAAATTTCCCATTCCTCGGGAAAATGGTAATTCATAAAGTCTTTCTTTGCGTAGTAAGGGGGTCAGACACCTATTGCATCCGTACTAGGTCGTGGTTCATAAGACTCTCATTTTCCTAGGGTAGTCCAATAGGGTACATCCTCTACACCTAGGTCGATTTCTTTAACTCCAAATATTGACCTAGTAATTCCTTCTCCTACCGCTAATTTAGCTTTCTTATAATCTATTACGACACTAGCGGTTGCTAAAAATCCTCTTCCAACAAGTAAAGGACACGTAGGGTCTTTTTCCATATCAATGACATAAAAGTCCTCTAAAAGTTTTAACTTTCCTATGTGAACCTCTACATTCCTTACAATTCCTATGGGATACGACTTAGTTCCATTCGCTAATCCAAAGACATGGTCGGTCTCTTCTAATAATCAATTTTAAGCTTTTTGAAGAGATATAACGGGATTAAGTTTACACAAAACCCTAAATAGGCTAAGGTATCATAAAGCGTGACCTCTCCTAGTCTACAAGGCAAGGTGAATAATCCGGGATCCTTCATTTTCTTTGGCATTTCCCCTTAAACAAACGCGGACCCATTTTTTTACCTAACTCTAAACTCCCTACATATTTGTCCAAAATTGGATTGTACATTGGAGCATGAGCTAGAACTTAAAGAAACGGTAACTTAAGATGCAAATTCCTAAATTCATCTTCTAAAGCTCTTTCGGGTTTATTTGGTTTTGGTGTTCCAATTTTATTGACTGTTAAGGTTTTAACTTGTAGTTGGTATTTTTAAAAATCATTTGTTGGTTTGAAACACGTTTTAATAGCATTGACCGAATTAATAGGACGGGATGAGCTTTGAGGATCTTCCATTGGGTAAGAACGACCAAACAAAACCGAAAAGGTGGGGTTAACATTTAATTTTGGGTTCTTAACCATATCACTTGGGAGTGCTCTCGTCATTCGATCATTGAAGGCCTTCAAGAATGTGTCAGTTTTATTGGTCATCTCGCTTTGTTGTTGTTTGAAATCGGCTTCAAACTTAGATAACCTAGCATCTTGAGATGCAATAAAACTAGACATCAATCCTTCGATATTTGATTGATTATGAAAATTTTGAGGATTGTTGTTGAAGGGATGATTCGGGAATGAACCGTTGGGTTAAAAACGATTAGGTGGGTTTGAATTTTGTTTTTTGAGGATTTTGAGGTTGCCTCCACCTAAGGTTTGGGTGACTCTTTCATGACGGATTATAGGTGTTACCAAAATTATTTTGCTCGGGTTTGAAAATGAACCACTTACCTCCCGCTTCATCGGTACAAGAGGACGCATAATCAAAAAAAGCTTGCTCGGGATTTTTCATGCAATATTGATTGTCGTGGGGACCACTACAAATCTCACATGAATAAGCGATTTTGTTCACTTGAACGGATGGTTTAAGAGAAAGATGAGCTTCCATCAATCATTAGAATTGATTTTGAAGCTCAATGAGACGACGGTCGGATGCATTTGGGACATCATTAGGCAAAGAGATTACCTTGACCAATTTAGCGAAGTCTCGTGAGTCATTCCAACTTTCGTTGTCATAGAGGGTGAGGTCCTCTATAAGTGCCCAAGATTCCTCGGCATTTTTGTCATGTAGCTTACCACCAGCTTATTGATCGATGGTGCGCATTGTGGCGGGATTTACATGGTCATAAAAGATTTAGACTTGGAGCCAAAGATCGATACCATGCTGAGGGAATTTTGAAGTAAGTCTTTAAAACGAGTCCATGCTTGGGAAAGAGATTCACCTTGATGTTGTTGGAACATCAAGATATCATTTCGGAGTTTGGCAGTTCTTCTTGGTGAAAATAATTGAGCAATGAAACGGGTAGTGAGATCCACCCAAGTGGAGATGGATCCCGTGGGAAGACGTTCAAGCCAATTTCTAGCTTGATAGTGAAGGGAAAATTGAAATAAACGCAGTCACGTACTTTCCCTATTTTCAACATTAAGATCAAGAGATTCAACAATTTTGAGAAAATCCTTAAGAAGTTTATTTGGATCCTCGGACCGAAGTCCGTGGAATGAACATTCTTTTTGAACCAATCTGATGATGTCAGATCGCAGAGGCACCACATTGTTCCCATCGGGGAGCTCAATGGTGTTTCGATAGCCCTCGTGGCTTGGTCAGGAATAATCTCCTAAAGTACATGGTGGATTTTAGTTTTCCATGGTGGTCAACGAAAAAGAAGGGTTTTACAAAACAAGGGGAAGGAAGAAAGAGATAGACCACGAGAAAGCTAATTGACAAGAAAATCAAATCTCACTTGATAGGAATCTAGTGAGTAGACCTAAGCTAGATATAATTCGAAACCTAGACTATTCCCCGACAGAGGCACCAAAAACTTGATGTGCGGTTGATTAAAAACCAAAGTTTTACAACCCTCCTAGGCAGTATACCTAACCATTATAGTGTAGTATAGGCAAGACTCGGGGGGTTATTATCGTTCTCTAGGGGAATAGTTTGGGTAGGCTCGAATTGTATGGTCACTAAGGTCTAGAGGTTGAGAGAAGATAATTTTTGTGTTTTATATTTTATGAAAGCAAGCAAAATCTTAGGTTTTGAAGGGGTTTTGATTAAGGTACTAACTACTCCTAATTCTATTCTAATTACAAAAAAGTAAAGTGATGGAAAACTCTTATGGTTAAACAAATGTGTTTACCTAATCATGCACTACTCCATAGTTGTCGTCTCCAATTTTATTACCCATCATCCTCGTAATAAAATGTGTAAGTATCTAAATAATTAAACACCTAACTCGGAATCCACCCAAATGGCAAAGTAGTATGAAGACTATTGCGTGGGTATCATCCAAACTAGCCGCGTTTCCCTAGACGTCTTCGCTATGCAATTAAGAAGCTAGTTTTTTAAAGCCTAACGCGCACATCATTAACAAAAAGTAATAACAAAAGATAAACAACTAGGTTTCATGCAATCATAAGCAAACACAAATTATATTTAGCCAAGCATGTAAATTGAAAGCGAAGAACAATTAATCAAACAATACATAGACATATCGAAAGATTAAAAGGAATAAGGAACTTCACTTTAATTAAACATGGAGTTATGGTGGCTACACAAGGGTTAGAAAACCCTAAAAATCATCTAAAAACGCTGCTACAAAGTATAGGTTCCTTCCTCCAAGTTTCCCACACAAAACATAAAAAATAGGGTTTGTATATAGAGATTAAGTCGCGACGACGTCGCTTGTAAATTGCGACGTCGTCAGCCCGTAAAATCTTCTTTGGAATTCTCAGAGTCGGCTACTTCGACGTCGTCACAAAAGGTTTTGATGTCGTCTCTTGAATACTTTGATGTCGTCACAAGACATTGTGACGCCGTCTCCACGAACTGTGTGCCATATCTTGATCATCTTTGTGTAGAGTTGCAATCTTGTCCCGTTTCTTCCCAAGTTGAGTCCAAGTCATGTGTATTTTCTCCAAATGCCCTCCAAATGATAAAATGACAAAAAAAAGATTAAGCACGATAAATGGAGATATTTACATGATTTCGGGGGTTAAATGACCCCGCAAAAGTGTATAAAATGACACCTCATCACACACTTTAGTAATTTTTTATCTTATTTTTTATTTTTGATTTTTTATACATGGTTCCCACTCGTTTGCATGTTTTCACGATAACTTGTAGCAACTGTGTTGTACTTTTGGTGCTATCATCTCTATCCGGTGTAGTTATTTATCGGAGAGCATTAATTAGAGTTAGGCATAAGTTGTTCAGCTAAATGTAGTACCACTAATCCGTATGTCAATTATTTATGTGGACCATCTTAAGTGCATTATTCTAAACTAAGTTGTTTCATCCTTATATTGCCAAGAGGCGTCCCTCCACGGAAGCGTCCTTCCGTATGCTACCGTGGTACACATGTTACATTATTACGAGCGCTTTTTACGTTTGTCTCAAACAAGTTCTGCCTGTTTCGAAGTAGGAATTTTGTGTATGAGTTGTCGCTCATATTGTGTTTATTTCTTAATGCGCGACATAGTATTTAGCCAACTTGTGCTCATTAAGTTTGCATACATTGCCAATTTTGTTACACTTAATTCCTACTCAGTTACATGTATTGAGAATCACTTTTAGCACTCGTGTTGTATGCCTGGTGCTATCCTCTCTATCAGATGTAGTTACTCATTGAAGAGCTTGGCAGGAAAAGGAGAGGTATTTGTTCCTCCTTTTTCTTTTGTGATGCGGGCATGTTTTTACAATCACTTGTCCCCTCGCATTCCCACCGAATGTAACCAGATGGGGGAAAATATTAAGATTTTACCGATTTCGTTTGGAGGTAGGGAGCCATCCGTCGTTACTTACTTATTCTGTGGTAATAAGTCCAATCATACAATTCAACAACGGCTGTTCTAGAGGCTCAGCCTCCTCCCATAATTTGAAAGAAAGGTAATAGTTGAGCATGCCTATGAGGTTAGGCCTATTGGTTATACCACTCCGATAGAGACCCTATTCTATCGTCATTGCCTCCAGACCTGAGGTGACCCTTGTCCCCCCGACTACTTCGGAATACTGTTCGAGGGTGGTCTTCTCCGAATTTATCTTTAAAATTATAAGCGGGCAATTATGATTGTAGGATCCCTTTAACACATACACTTCATATCAAAGAAGATACTTGTGAGGGACTAAAACTGCTAAATCACTAAAGTATAAACCACAAGGGGTGTTCCTGCCAAGGCTCTAAACTTGTAACCCAAAAGGACTTAACTTGCAATACACAATATAACTTTCAGGGGTATTTCTTGGCAAATTTCCAAAACTTCATAAAACCAAGGACGAAATTTGCAAAAGGAATATAACACATGGAGGACCATTTGTGACAAACCTCCAAACCCACGCCCCCGTTTTGAAGTACTGTACATCTTCCCAAAGCTTTCCCGCCAAACTCATAACTTCTAAACCTGTCTCTGTCAACCTCGTTGACCACCCCCACATCCCTCCAAAACAGTCACCAACACTCACCCCACATTCAAATCCAGCTTGGCAATCCCATTACTCCCTATTGGTCAAGATTTTTTTTAACGGCTTAGATTCAAAGGGCTTGGGCAACAAGCAAGATTGAAGGCTAGGATTTGCTTATGACTTTCTCCTCACAAAAGAAAACCAACAAGAGCTGTTTTATCTCTAGAAGGAAGCACACAAGGGGAAGACAAAACCCTAGCTTATTTGGCTATAAAAGCTTTTGTAAGCCATTGTGGCAGGTAGTTAGTTTTTTTTAAGTGTGTAGTTTTAGCTCAGTTTAGTTTTTAACTTAATGTACTTGTACTTTTTTTTTATGAAAATTCAGTTTGTCTTTCACATTGTGTGCTAAGTTACTTATACTTCTTTAAAATCATATAAGCTCTTAATATAAGCCATCTTTAACCTGTTTTTAAACTTTTATACAAAAATTTAAGAAAAATTCAAAAGAAAAAAAAAGGTTACTGTGTGATTAAGCTAAAGGATGAATGAGCAAAAATGGATGGCTCATTGGTATGCTTAGTATAGCTTATTTATAAGCTTGGGTAGGTTTTAGAGCTTATTTAGGTGGACATAATCCTGTTTTGAGCAAGGATCAAGGTATACTCCTTTTAAATTTTTGCTTAAAAGTTACTGTAGCAAGCTTATTTATGTCTTATTTTGCTTATTTGCTTTTGCTTTTTACTTTTTAGAGCTTAACTATGCTTGTTTAATACTGTGCTTTTAAAATTTGTGCCTAAACTAATCTTTATAAGTTTAAAATCCGTTTTTCAAAAGTATAAAGGGGTGTTTGGGTTAAGCCCAAAATGGGTAGAAATGGGAAGGTTATGGGTTGGTGTTAATTGTCCAACTTTGGCTTAAGTTATTAAGCCATTTAGAGTCTGTTTTCCAAGTTTTTTGAGATTCAAAAAATAGTATTATTCAATTATTTCACCATGATTTCCCTAAGTCGTTGAGTTTCAGAAATAAGCAAAGAGCTTATTTGCTTAAGGTTTAGAAAACAGGAGTTATAGTTCAAAAGTGTGTCATTTGTGAGTGTCTAAACAAGTTTTAAAAAAGGGTCTTGAGTCATTTGTTTCCCTAAGTCAAAACTGCCAAATTTTTGTGTCATCTCTTAGTACAAGAAAAAGCCTTTTTCACAAACAAAAACCAGCAGGTTTAACTTGTTTTTAGCAAATGGAATTTTTGGAATATATACTTCTTATCCAAGCCCCTTTTAATCTGTTTACCAGCTATTTTTCATTTTAAGCTTATTTGACAGCTTATTTCAAGCTGTCAAGATAAGCCCTTTTTTTAGTTCATTTCCCCTGGTGCTAGACACCCTTTTTCAAGCCCACCTTTCTAGCTTATTTGTCCTTAATCCCCTAGTTCTTTTTAGCTTTTTAGATTGCCCTTAGGTCCATTGATAAGCTCTAGTGGCCTTAAGCCTTAGCCCCCTAGATTGCTTAATGTTAAGCCAAAAGTGCCACTTTAACTGTTTTGAACTCAGAATTAGGATTGTGGCTTATTTTAGTCTTTTGGCTTTTATGACTGATTTTCTTAGCTTATTTTAGTTGTAGTTGCTTATTAGGATTAAGTTTTCCCTTGTTTCTTAGCTTATCTTGCCCCTTAACAAGCCTAGCAGACTTAAAATTCACCCTAGCAGTACTAACTCTTAAGTTAGTACTGCTGAGTGTTTAAGCCAATTTCTGGCTTATTGGGCTTATTTCATTTGCTTATTTTTGTTCCTAGTAGTTCATAATGTTGGTGTGTTAAGTTGTGTTTGCTCATTTTCCCACTTTCTTTGCTTAATTGTTCATAAAAGTGATTAAAGAAAAACCAAATTTTTGCTTTAAGCTCAATATATAATCCACTCCAAAACAAAAAGTCCAAATTTTTTTTAGTTCTTTTTTAGCTTATCTTCAAAAATCGTAGTTTATGAAAAATGAATAAGCTTCATGTGTTCTACAAGTTTGTTTAAAAAAAAGATGAGATAAGGGGAAAACCAGGTTGACAAGACCCTCGAACCCGGGTCACACCCTCAAATACACCTCTATAATAACACTCTTATTACCGCAGAGCCCTTTGGGTCTTCTTTCTGTTAGACCTTGGGCACTTAGGTATATAAATAAGGGGGGTTTTAAGCCCTTATAGTTATAAGCTCTTTTCGATCTTATATTCGCTTATTTAATAAGACCGAATTTCGTGGCTTCTATTTTTCTTATGTAGATAATTAGGTTCAAAGTACTTTAGAATTTTTTAAGAATTTTTTAAAATAGTTTAGTATTTTTAATAATTTAATTTACTTAAAAGTTTTAGAAAATTCATAAAAAATACAAAAATTATCAAAAAAATATTTTTCTTTTTTAGAAAATTTTCTTTAGTCATAACTTACGTAGGAAAAATAGAAAAACTTTCGTAGGGTTAATTTTTCAAACTTTTGATTTTTAAAGAACGGGTCTCGGGTACGGTTCTTGTCTTGACTCGTTTTTGGGTCAAACGACCTCCGTTTTCAGTCTAGTCTTTTTCATTCTTCATTATTAGACCCCTAGAGTAGATTAGAAGTAAAAATTTCTTTGTAGGGTTAATTTTTAAGATTTTAGGTTTTTGACCTCTTGTTCGGGATTCCTACTCTCGTTTTTCAGTTTAATTTCGTAATTTTTAGGTTTTTCTCAATCGTTTTTGCTTGTTATTGATTAATTTAGCTTTCTACACTCCCAAATTTTTACTCTCATTCAAACTCTAATCTTCCGACTGTATCGATTCTCCAGCACAACCTCGTTGGGGATAAACGACCCGGGGATATTCTATACTACTTCCCGGTTTCATTGATTGTGTTTTTAGATTATACTTACTATATATTTTATATTTTAATATATTTTATATATATTTTAAGAACCAATCATTGCAACACTAAAAAGTTAATACAAATGGTTAAAATTCATACTGATTTAAATGTTGCAGATCTTCTTACAAAAGGTTTTGATGCAGGCAGATTTCAATACTTGGTCTCAAGTATTGGAATGCTGAATCCTTAACTGTCTAAATCTCTTTATGTTTTTGTAAAAGTTTTGTAAAGGATTAATACTGTTAGTTTTCTCAATTAATATTGCTAAGTTTGATTAAACCAGTTAGTTATAGTTAATGCTGTTAAGGAGAAAATGTTTTTGGAGTTTGTATATTTGGCTATGAACTAACATTTCCAGGTAAAGCATGTTGAATACAAGATGTTGAATGCTTCACCTTTTTGAAGATAGATAATAGTCTTGGTTCACAGAGTTTAACTTTTATTCATGGGTTATGCATAAATATGGATCCTCATGAATTCCCACATGTCTATCTAGTCTTTTCTAGTGTGCTTGTGATGAATAGAGGCATGTTGTTGCATAATTATTGAAGATAGAGTTAATGCTGTTCAACTTCGGTTAATACTGCTAGGCAGAAAATTACTACTGCCAGGCAAATGTTAATGCTGTTAAGAGGACATGGGCACCAAAGTTGCAACTGTTTCCATTTCTTATCACTTGAGGCATTGTTTGAGGGGAGGTTCCTTATTTCTACAACCAAAAAGCATAGATGAAAGGATGTGTTATATCATGAGTATGTTCAAAAGGGATCAAAACACATCTAGGCATATCAAAAGAGGTTGGGACACCAAGATACCTTAGTCTGTGGTCCGCCCTAACATAAGGTTGGGATGGAGGCTGTCCATAAGGAGTTGGGTGACAGAATGGAAAGGGCTGCCACTACTACTTCTAGCTTAGAAGCAGAGCAGGACAGTGGTAACATCAAATAAGACCTAATCCATGGCAACACTTAATGAATTAACTTCTTAGGGAATTGATTCAGGTAGTGGTACCAGGTGCCAAGATACCATATTGGGGGATGTGAATGCTCAAACTAGGTTTGAGATTACATCTAAACAGTCTATTAATCCATCTCTCTCAAGAGGTTACACACTTGGAAGTGGAGATGACAATATGAAACTCATTGGAATTGACGAAATTTGGTACACAACTGTCATATAAAAACAGAAAGAGTGTCTTGGTAAGCTAAAAGAAATGAGAGATTTTATGAGCTTAAAAATAGAAAGAGAGATGTGTGCATAAAAACAGAAATGAGTGATTATGTGAGCAGTGCCAGAGGCACCGAGGATTTTAAACCTTGTGAGGTATTCTAAGACGCATTCATCATTGGATTTGAACACTTGTAAAGGCACTTTTATGCATGTTAGGACATTGAAGACATTGAACTTCAAGAAAGACTTTTGTTTCCTATGTTCTCTAAGTGAACATCTTTGTTTGAAACAAGATACTCATTGATGCTTGCCAATCCTGGTTTTGGTTTGCAACCTTTAGCTGTGTTGGGTAATCTGCAGGTTCAACTACTAGGTTTTCCTTTCACTTCTTTGTCTTTCTGAAGTTGTGCACTTTTTCTTTTAGCCTTTCTTAGGTAGTAGTTATATGAGCGTGATAATTTGAGCCTAAAAATTCTTTAGGTGACTGGAAATGAACATGCTTTGGGTCATACCTTAGAGGGCCAGTGCAAATCCACCATTGGTGTTTCGAACTGCTTGTTTTCTCTAATTGAGGCAAATTCTGTTGAGTGACTTGTTTAAACAAACCATCTGACACATTAGTGTTATTAAACGACTGTTTCGTTTGAAAATTTCTCATTTCGGAGAATTTGAAATGGAAAGTCGGTTTTCTAAAACTGATGGTTTTGGAATTCGTTTGAGCATTTGATTTGCTCGAACAACAGATGGTTTATCAAACTGAGTTTCCACAGACTTTCCCTTGCAGTTCTCGATGAGTTTCTTCAACTCACTTATTGCTATGTTCTTGTCTTGCATTTGAGCTTTCAAATCCTGTATTTCATGATATTGTTCACGTTCTTTTCGAAATACATTTGATCCGTTTTCTTTGCAAACTGAGTTGTTTTCTATGGTTTTTTCATTGTTGTAAAAGCATAGTTCAGAGAAATCGAGTGTTTTTTCAAGTTTAGAAAAACTTTTTAACAAATTATTATGAACTTCTTTGTTAACAGATTCAGTTTGTTTCGAAAGCTTTATTGCAAGACATTCACATTCTTTGACTTTATGAAGATACAAGCATTGTAATTCAGTATGAGCATTTAAATCAGACAGAGAATGCAGATATGAACATATAACATCTTTAGACACACACTCTTCGAGAAGTAGATCATATATGTTTGAAAAATCAGCCTTCTCAGATTCAAGTTCGTCAATCTCTTTTTCAAGGGATTTAACGTACTCAAAATCTTCATGCATTTCCGTTTTAAGTTCATGTTCAAAATGAAAGCTATCATTTTGTGATTTTATGGAAAGAGGCATTATAAGGTTTTTATCAAAAGTCCATATCATGAGCAGTTAGGGCACGCCGAAACAAACTACTAGTTGTTTAAAGCCAAGTTTGATCAACCATTTTTTCATAAATTGATTGTGTTATAATGTCTGTCGGTTAAAAACTTGTCTACTTTTACTAATGGATTTCGAAACGGGTAGAAAGGCAATGTTTGGTCTTGTTCTAACAAACGGTTTTCTCCACATTGTCTTCCTAACTTCTTTTGTGCATTCCAATTGATAAAGATACTCCAGTGAGGGTGCTTTGAAAATTTCATAAAGACTATTTTGTTTTGTGTAATCATATGGTTTCACTATGTCTTTATTCAATTTTGATCTACTTTCGTTATCAAGAGTCATGGTCTCTTCCCTTTCAGGGGCAAATCTGTTTACAGGATCAGAAGTATTAAATGGGATCTCATACAAACAGGGTTTTCCAGATTGAGCTTTCTTGAGGTACCTAGGATTGGCAAAGGTTAGTCTACCATTATATGTCACGCATTTGGGTGCTAACATATGAATGGTCTGAATTGACTGATTACGAGTATAAACAATTTCATTCAAAAACTTTAACTGTTTGTCTATTTCAATCATTTTGTCAATTTTCTTTTCTTCCTTAACCTTTAAATCGAAATGGACCTTTGTGTTCTCTTTAGATTACCTTCCAGTTGTGACTTTGTTAAAAGACTCTTTTTGGACTAATTCATCGTGTTTATGGATTGAGAACTGAAATTTCATATGATTGACAACTGAAATTTCATAGGCTTTAGTTTTTAAACCTTCTTTTATGTCAATGTCTTTACGAGCTAATAGTCCTAGAGTTTCATTTAACTTTGTTTGAAGAATGTCATAATCAATCGTCCGGTCATTAAAGGCTTTGTACTTCTCAAACTCATTCTGTTTGTTCTGAAGTGCAATCAGACAACTATCCCGACAACTAGTAGCCTCCCCCAGAGCCCTACCAGTCTCATCAAGGTTAGTTCTGCACTCCTTCAGTTCTTGAGTCAATGATGCGTTTGCTTTCTTTAATTGCTTTAAAATCGTTTTGTTTTCCTCAGTATCAAGAGTTAAATTTGCAATTAAATTAGCAAGCGCAGCACGCTCATCAGTACATTCTGCAGAATTTTTCTCAGAATGTTGTCTTTCATTGGCAAACACATTATTTTCATCATTGTTTTGTACCTGTTCCAATGGCGTATCAGTAGAACTTGATTCTGCAGGTAAGACTTCCTGAATTTTTGCCATGAAACCGTAATGTGCTTCCAATTCCTTCTTATCAATCTCTTCTTCTGATACAATCCCACTGCTTGTTTCATCTCCTGAACTTGTAACCGATGATTGAACCTTTTGAACCGTGCACTCTTGAATCTGTACCTGACTTTCATTCAACCTTTTCAACGTCATCTTAAGCTCTTGCTCATGACTTGCTCTTTCAACCATACATTGTGCAATGGAGTCCATGTTTTGAATTATTGTTTCCTTGAAGGTTTGAGCTTCCATGGTAGTGTATGCATTGAAATCTTGTAATATTTCCCGAGCATTTGTATTATACTTGGAAAGCTCGAACATCTTTGAATGTATGAAATGTTCAAACTGCCCTTTGATCGCACGTAATTCAGAATTGGAATCCTTCTCGTGAAGTGTTTCATTGCTGAATTGCATTTCCAAATTCTGCATGTTTCGAGATAGCACAGACCTGAAAAGTCCTTCATTCGCATCAAAGAGTCGGTGAAAAGCTTCTCTAAACTCGTAGTACATTGAGTGGTTGGAGCTCGAGAGATGTTGAATTGTTGTCTTGAGTGCATTCAATTTGTTCAAGGAGTTTTCTTTTAAATTCTTTGCTTGCATCTGCAGTTTCTGTATCTCTGGTTCCTCTAAATCTGAACCCGAAGATGAAGTATTCTTTGTTTCCATTTTAACGTGAATTATGAAGTGTAAAAGATTTGTTGGATCTTAAGTGGATGTGATGTGATTGAAGTTGTGGTTATGTATGCAATTCACGTTCACGGGATTTTACACGTCTATGATTAAAACCGATAAATGATTTAACGGGATTTTACAAAATCAATAGAAAACCGTGAATGAATAATCGTTTGTTGTTAAGGTTTGATTGTTGTTAGATTTGTCTTTTAAGTCCTTGTTTACGGTTTATTTTGATGTTTTGATTAGGTTTAAGTTGTGACGATTAGAGTCCAAAGTCCAAAGATGACATATAAGAATTTTACTTAATAAATTAAGCAACTCGCCACCAAGAATGTGGTCAAACCGCCACCTGTTTTGGCAACTCGCCACCAAGCAACTCGCCACCAAGCAACTCGCCACCAAAAATGTGCCAAACCGCCGTTTTCAAAATGCCGTTTTCAAACCGCCATTTTCAAACCGCCGCGTATAATATCAACCCGCTGCTTATAATATCAAACCGCCGTTTTCAAACCGCCACCTATTTTCAATTATTTTAATCAACCCGCCTTTGACTTTGGTCAAACCGCCGGCTGACTTTTTCCTTAAAATCCGGATCTTGTCCCTACTTTATGTCAACCCTCCACTTAGAAAATGATATTTTAAGCAACTCTCCACGATGAACACTAGCACGAATTAGGCATAATCGAGCCAAATAAGCTTTTTATCCACGAAAATAAGCTAGATACTTGTAATCCTAAGTAGGTATTTGAAGATTAAACATACAATAACATGTATTTCTTTGTGGATCTTCAAAAACGAAGCAACCCTCCACGAAGAACACGAAAATAATCCGAACCTTATTTGCTTGTTTTCGATCTTGAGGCTTGAGTATCACTTGGAATGGCAACAATACACCTTGTTTAACATGTAGAGCAAGAGAAACAACAAGATTAACCAACAAATTTAACCCAAAAATAATTTCTGAGCCGTGGGCTTTTTTAAGCCAAAATAAGCCACGAATTTGAGCTTATTAACCACAATAATCAACCACGAATCCACCCTTTGCTCTGATACCAATTGTAGGATCCCGTTAACACTTCATAACATATATATCATACACGAATTTGATCTAGAAAGGAGAAAGAGAGATGAGTTGTTTTGTAGAGAGAGAAAGAAGAGAGAGAGAGAGATGAGAGAAAAATAGGAAAAGAAAAATTATTAGAAAATGAACAACTAACTCTTTTCTAAATAGAAAAGAGTTTATATACCCCGTCGCGTTAAATGACGCGCGGGATATTTAACTAGGACCCGGGCTTGGGTTTTGCTTGGGATTAAACCCGAAACATATACAATATTAGATTAACTATCGAGCCCGATTCCTGATATTATACTATTACAACATTAACTAATTAAATGACCGAGACTCGTACACGTAATGAACGAACTTCCTATTCGGCTCAATATTTTGAGGCTAACAGAACGATAGTAACCCTCTGAGTCTTACCCATACTACACTACAACGATTAGGTAAACTGCCTAGGAGGGTTGTAAAACTTTTATGGTGCAACTATAACACCCTGTGTTTTCAAGTCATTGACGACATCAATAAATTCACAATGTCAGCATGACAACAGATACTCTTACACGAAAGATGTACTTGGAACATGGTGTTTGATCGTCTAGTATAGCGCGACGCCACAGTAAGTAGACCGTACGGAGAACCATAATGCCTGAATCTAGGCCACAGCTGGCGGATATTCTGTGCTATGGAGATTAAAATCCTGGAATACATATACACTTATAGATTAACTGATCGAGCTCCGATTCCGATTGTTTATACTATTACAACATTAAATAATTAAATGACCGAGACTCGTACACGTAATGAACAAACTTCCAGTTCGGCTCAATATTTTGAGGCTAACAAAGATTAACATGTTATTTACACCATTTTTACTTGTAACTTATTAAGTTAACATTAAAACCCTAATTTGTACTTATACATGTTTAAAGTAAAAGATAGTTTGAATACTTAACAACATGAAAAAACACTTATATACATTTCATGTATTACATGATAATTAACCTATCTATATAACAGTAAAATAGTTCACACAACATTGATATAAGTAAAAATTCAATTTTACATATTTAAAATAGCACGAACATTTCGATTTTAACACTAGATAGAAACATATGAACACAAAAAAATAAAATACATTAGTTTATGAGAAATTATTAAGCTTTCTTAAATCTACCTTTGTGGGATGAGTAGAGAAAAAGAATAATCAACACACATAGAGCCTTGTCTTGAAATCACAAACACACTATACGCGAGTCCAAAGCCCTAAATCTACTTTCCAAGTAAAAACGCATTAGCTTACCTTTTCCTTGCTTCTTTGCTGCAAATGGTTAAACAAGTCTACTTTGCCACGTCCGGAATTCATCTTCGTTGCGGCCCCCTCATACAACGACTTAGTCTAGTGAATTCTTAGATATGAGTGTATTATGCATCTGTTATACGGTAAGATCGCAGTAATGCGCGATGCTTGTCAGAGTAGCAAGGCAAAATCTCTCAAATTTTGTATGGATTGTGTAAGTTAAGGTTTTTGAGCTGTGGGCTATTAGAGAGGGAAAAAGGAGAGTTTGATTGATTTTACACCTTGGAAATGAGATATGTGTGTGATACTTTGGCTTAGCTAAGGCCTTTATATACTAAGCCAAGAGGACTCAATGAAAAAAGAACTGCAAGAAAGGTTCCTAGTGCAATTGGAGCAAGTTGTTACTAAGGTTGATAAGACATAGTTTCCCTTGATTATTTGAGTTGATAGCTTGATTATTTATGGCAAGATGACATGAACCTTGATATTTGTTGGTCTATATCTTCAGCAACAAATTCGGGAGACCCACATACTGCATATACTGGGGATCATGAATATTTTGATTATTTTGTGTATTGGTATAATCGTGGGGTATTTTGTTTTAAAGCCCGTAGTTAGGTTTTTGGTCTTGCCGGGGAATGCCGAAAGCATTTATCGCGAAACGTAAGCATTACGTAACCAATAAAAAGATAAGTATGAACAGAAAATGTTGATATTATCCTCATAATATATCTTTTAACACACTTGCCTTGACGTAAACGATATACACAGTTTAATGCCCGTTTACAATTGAATGATTCATTTTTAGTCTTACCCGATTGTTGCTTAACGCAATGTCACGATTTTAAGACACACAACGCGTAAAACCCTAAAATAAATAGTGATATAACATAAGTGTACACAATACAAGTGACCATAAAACACGAGGTGTTAATAATAATCTATCTAAGAGGATGAGCAAATGAGACCAAGAAAGTACAAAATGGTCTGCACACAATCTCAGTCTGATATATGTGAGAACTGATCCCTAGCATTCATCTACATGACTTATTGAGCCAACTCATTGATCTTTCATGGCGGTCCACTTTAGTCACATCTAGCATATGTCAGTGGGTAACATCTAGTAACAGTGACCACTAACCAGTCTTACCATTGAATGTAAGAAGATAAAACAAAAAAAAAAAGTACTCGTATGATAACGCGTAAAACCCTAAAAATAAATAGTGGATTACATAATGTCATACAATGACCTAAAACACGAGGTGTTATATATAATCTATCTTAGGGATTAAAGCAATGGTAATCTTGTTAAACCCTAGCTCATAAAGACTTTACCCACTTACTGGTTAATAGCAATTCATACACTAGTAGTCCACTAACCAAGTCTTTACCAATTAATTAAGAAAGTACTCGTTGATCCCAAGGGTCACCTGCCGGTCCAACTAAGCTCACAATCTAAGGCCAAGGATAGGTTATTATTTGTGTTCCTATTGGTCTAGATGTATAAATTACTATATGGAGAGCCATCTCGGCATCTAGATTACTTGGTATGTATCACTAGATCTAGTTGAATGATAGGTCGCATACAAAAGCACGTAAACAAGTTTAAACTGATAAACATAAACAAGCAATCAATGATAAATTAAGCAATCGAGATAAACAAACTAAACATTCAGATCTTCATAATAATGGCTAATACCCGAAGGTATTAGCCTTTAAACGTCATAATCAATACAAAAGTAAAAATTTAGCCAAGGTAAACTAACCGAGTTAACGAATGATACAAAAAACTGAATGATTACAAGAGTATAGGAGATTACAGGTTGTTTCCTATGGAATTAATTACGTTGCAAGACCTCTTCTGCTCTTCTTCTCTTTTGAAAATCGACTTTTATCGTTTAGGTATCGAAAATATGATTTAGCACACTAAAAAGCCCATTTTTAGGTTTTCTATTTATAAGGTCTAGAATATGGTCAATAAGGCATATTGAAATACTTTGATATGGCGTATTAGGGGTTTCTTGGAATAGGGACCACGTTTGATATCATCTAGAATATTTTATTACCATAACTTGAATACAGCGTATAGACTCCTCTGGATACGGCGTATTGATCCTTGATCCTTTGTGGTCTTTGGTGAAGTGCAGGCACATATACGCCATAACTTCCTTGATAGATACGGCTTATTGGATGTCAGAACGGTAATCTTCAAATGTATTCGTTTAAGCTCCAAAATGCGTGCCTTTTTGCTAATCTTCACCAAGTACTCCATAATTACTGCAATTCTTAAATACATACGATTAAGTAACAATTCTTTGCAATAATTATACAAAATGGGTTATTTACATGGGATAAATGATGCTATAAAAGTAACGTTATTTTATGTCATCAAATATCTCCCCACTTGAATCCTACTTGTCCTCAAGTAGCCTTTAGAAGTTTATAAAAATGTATCCCTAAGGATTTTCCCGTTTAAGCATTTATTTGATCAATTACAAGTACACAACCAAACACCTCACGAAATAGTTACACCTCACGAAATAGGTAAATGAAAACACTCAAATAACTCAACTAATCTATGTGGTAACATGTAACAAATTCGCTCAATTATTCGATCGTGACGAGTATTCTATCATAGGCTTGGCAAGGATACACATCTCCACCACTAGAGCTAAGGAGTAACAAGTTTATAAAGGTAAAATAGGTTTTTATTATAAGGCTTATGGTTGATCATTCTAACAATCTTTCACCAAAAGTACCACACCAACAAGGCAGCTGAATCACACATACATGGCCATAACGACATAATAGACATGCGTGTTCGATCACATCCTCATTCGAGTTTAACCAATGGTTAGGATGAAGAATGATATAGGGTATGGATCTTCTAAATTTTACCAAAAGTAATAAACCAACAAGGCAGCTGAATCACACATACATGGCCGTAACGACGGAATAGACATGCATGATTCGATCACATCCTCATTCGAGTAAAACCTAAGGTTGATCATTAGGAAAGGGAAATAAATTATTGTTAAATAAAAATTTATGAAACAAATAGATTAAGTCCAAAACAAATACAGTACAAGTTGCTAGATACTTTTTCCCGACCGTTATCATGATTAAGACACAATTATATACACAAACATCTTGATCATAGATCAAAAACAATAACCTAAGTTGGCGGTACCCGTAATCGAGTCAACCCCGAATCACCAAACTATACTACTTATTACAAAGACAAGTGGCGATATCTACCACTTTATACAAAACTTTACATCGTCGATTTATAACCATCTATCAACGAATAATTGATTCTGCACATAATATCATCGGTTTAAGCTTTAACGAACTGACTATCTTTAAACTTTCCTCCTCTTTTTTGTTGCAATTTTCTAATTTTTTTCCTTTTTTTAACATACTAAACTACGAATCTCGGTGTAATTTCACCATCTTCACGATCATAATAACTCCGGATAATTTCTTCCATAATTCTTCATTCTTCGGACGTACCAATAATTGTGATGGTAGTAAAAATACATGAGTTTTGACTACTTTTTACATTCCCATTTGCAATGTGCAAAATTCTTCCAAACCGTACCAAAGATAGAAAATGACACAGGACACAGAAAATACATACTTTACACTTTAAGCAACTAGCAACTGATAAATGGACTTAATCTAACAGGGTAGGCTAAGGTGTAAAGGTATAACGAAACAAATAGTTGGTGTTTATCCTAAAGGATTTGCTCTACTAGTTTTTCTAGGGGTATCTTACTCTTAAAATAAGAGTAAATAAAGGGTTTATACAGGGGTTAACTAACCATTGTAGTTAGTTAATAATACAATATATATAGGCTTTTTGGGTGTAATCCTATAAATTTACTAATTTAAACAAGTTACTCCATCTAAATCCATAGTACTCATTATTGTGGTCTCGAATAGATATACCAAGCCAAGTTCTAAAGTCTACAACATCACCAGCACACTTATACTTTTATGGGATTTGGGTAAATATTTAGAAACGGATAAGGCTGGATCCTCATAATATCTAATAAGGGTTATGTGTGCAGGTTATGTAACTAGTAATTTCACAAAAGTATGCTTGAAAAATTTTAAGTTTGAGCATAATTTAAGCATTTTAATGTGAAAAATAGGACAAGTAACGTTCTAATTCCCATCCCCCCACTTAAGTTATACAACGTCCTCGTTGTATAGATAAAACATTAAAACGGGAAATTAAAAGAATTAGAACGAGAAACTCCCCTGATATTTGCTCGGTAGATTCTCCAAGTTGAGTTTATGAGAAAGAATGTGTGTTGTAAATGCGTCTGAATACCAGCATGACTACAACACACATAGGATTCTAGATGATCGATACTTCACCAACGTTGTCAATTTCTTTCCAGCGAGGTCATGTATAAAAATATAGAAAAAACATGCAAAATCCTATCTCGGGTATCCTATGGTTAATAAAAATAAAAACAAAACTGTACAGGTAGTTAATATGCCGTATCCAAAAAACTGGATATGCCCTATAGAGAAACTTGTAAAAAGTATCAATACGAGTCAGTCTGCCAAATACGCCGTATCATGTGCATGAATATGCCGTATAGACAGATCTGACTATAATTTTTTAAATGCATAAAAATAAAGGACTGATAACATCTAGACATTCAATACGCCGTATGGTATGGAGCGGATACGCCGTATTCATGTCTGGGAAGACATACTCGATAAAAAATAAAAACAGTCCGGGATGTCTCCTGGGAAGCACTTTTCTTTTAGCTAGTCTTTAAGTTAGACTTTTTCTTCAGCTTTCTTCTACTCCATCTCATGCACGCTTATGTGCCCGCATGTGAGCCATTATTCCATCTTCGCATCTCGGATATATACGGGTCCTAAGTACAAGACCCCCTTGTAGAAACTTTTGAGCTTTTGGAACGGATGCGAGATTCCATTCACCTTTGGTAAGTCACGTTATCATTACCATTGTGGATAAATGTTTAAACCTCGGGTGTGATCGCGCACACTCACCTTTAGTAATGGCCTGATCTTGTTGCATTAGGCATTGGATAAATGTTTAAACCTCGGGTGTGATCGCGCCATTTGGTAAGTCACGTTATCATTACCATTGTGAATAATGATTAATCCGTCAAACCTTCTTGCTTCCACGCATGAATCTTTGCAGAATGGTTCTCCAAAAATGACATCTCCCATGTCTTGATCTCGGTAGCCATCCATATTTTCCACTACTGCAAAATGAGTTACAATAGAAAATTTTCTGACAAATATAGGTACATTCATAAAAGCTCCAACTACGTTCTTTCCTTCGTATTCAACTTTGTCCTTCATTATAGAATTGTAGAACTTTTTAGACATCACATTAACAGACAAAATTGGAAAAAAAATTAGCATTTACATGTTCAAAACCTATCATGTACGAAAATCTTAAGTTGTAGGCACAATCAATATGGATCTTCTGGTCAAAGTCACAAAAACTAGGGTATTCGTTAAAACTTTTATTATTCCTAGTCTTGATTATGTCAATCATGGGTTTATTAATTACCTCACCTTCCTCAATGGTGGGTAACAAATCATCAACTTGATCTCTTCTAAGTTCTAATGGCACATTTAGATCGTTTAATTCGATATAATCTCCATATAAATGGTCTAACGATCTATTTAACACCAAAGTCCCTCTCCATTAAGCCTAGCGTTAAATCAGTTCCATAAGTTTTCTCTCAAACTTAACATGTAGACCCTCTTAATCAAACTACTAGCAGGTTTCACACTTTTAAAAATAATTTTCTCATCCCCTACCCTCAAAGTAATCTTTCTTTTAAACACATCAATCTTAGCATGGGCGGTAGAAAAAAATGGTCTTTTGAGGATCAAGGGTACTTTGACATCCTCGGGCATATCTAGTATTATGAAATCTATGAGGAAAATAAACTTACCAATCCCTACTAGTACATTTTCAGCAATTCCCTTTGGATGTTTCACTGTTCTGTCTGCTAATTCAACTGTTAACTTAGTGTGAGCTAATTCGCCTAAACCTAAGTTAAGGTACGCTAGCTCCTAAGTCAGCAAAGGCATTTTCAAAGCAAACATTATTAATATAGCAGGGTAAGGTAAAACTTCTTGGGTCTTTCTCCTTTCGAGGTACGGAATCATCGATACGTGTAGCTCTATAAGAGTAAGTGTCCAAGCATTGCAGTCCATACGATTCCTTCTTTTCATCACAGTAATAATCATTCAAATGACTTGAAATTGAATAGTAGCTTGTCTTGACTCGAACATCAGCTTACTGTTCTGTTAGGCCGATACGGCATATTAGGGGGCGATCCTATACGGCGTATCGGTGTCATATCAGCTTTAACAGTAGTAGAGATCGACTTGACATGATCCCTCGTGTTTGTTTTAGTAGAGCTAGGTAAACTTCTAAATTTTCTTTCCTGTAGTACCTTGCTCATTTGCCCAATTTGAATCTCTAAAGTTTTGATCGAGGCTCCTTGGTTTCTGATGGCAGCGTTAATGAAAGCTTGAATTTCCTTGATCAAGTTGGAGTTTTCTTCATGTCTCTTTGCTGATTCACTCATAAACTTGCTCTATGATTCTTCCATTGATTGTCTTTGTTCTTGATACGAAGGGTTTGCATTATTTCTTTGGTAGAATCCCAGAGTTGCTGCTTTATATTGCCCTCTTTGTTGGAAGGGTGCACCAAATTGAGTATAATAAGCTTCTTCAAGGGTTTTACCTTCTTATTTGAGTGAACAGACTTTGATGTAGTGGGGTCCTTTACATTGCTCATATCCCATTTGATCAGCATAAGCTTTTTCATTAACCTTCTTGATTTCTCTTCCAAGATTATTAAGTTGTGCTTGGATGGCTGCCAATCCGTCAGAAGTCTTAGTAATTCTTGTCTTAGATGTTCCATTGTGCCATTTTTGAGAATATTTTGCCATCTCTTGGATGGCTACTTTTGCATCGACAGCTGTCTTAGTTGGTATGGCACCTTTTGAATCAAGAATTTGTCTAGTTGGAACTTCCAATCCATTATAAAACAAGATCACCTCCTGCATCTCCATTAAGTAGTGTTGAGGGCACTTCATCACGAGTTCTTTAAATCTATCCCATGTTTGGTAAAGGGTTTCATCAGGTTCTTGCTAAAAGTTATTGATCTCCTCCATTTTCTTTGCAGTTCGAGCAAGTGGGCAATACTTGCTTAGAACTTTTATCTTTAGATCTTCCTAAGTTTTAATCAAAGACCAGACTACTGTATGTTTCTTAGCCAACGACTCGCGGCTCTAGTTAGGGACATAGGGAAGACTCGAAGCATTACTTGATCTTGAGTAATATTAGGAACATGGAATAAGTCAACAATCTCTAGAGCTTTCTCAATGTGTTCGTTCTCATCTTCATGATCCGAACCGCTAAAGGTGTTGTCTCGTAGTTCCTTGAGAAATTAGCCTTTTAGTTCAAAGTGATCTTTGTCATCGATCTTAGGCCTAGAAATTCCCGATCCATAGTCAGCTCGGGTTTTTCTCATGTATTGTTCCATGGTTTCCGCCATTGTTTCCGCAACTTCTTCCTCGGAATTTTCTTCTAGATCAAAGAATAGATTGAATTCAGGCGATTTTGATTCGTCAAGACTTAGTAGATGATCGAAATTCTCGTTCCGGATCCTTGAAGGGCGTTAATAGTTTCTTTGTTGAACTCTTTATCATGCACTACCTGAAACAGAGGATAAACAATCAGTAGGATAGGCTCGGGAGAAAGAAAACACAGAAATACGGAAATTAAATGCGAAAAATCAGCTTATGTTACTGTATCAGACGATCGATACGCCGTATTCAATTGATCTGAATACACCGTATCAATCTACTAAATGGATACGCTGTATTGGATAAAAAAGTTAGATACGTCGTATCCAATTGAGTGAATACGCCGTATCAGGTTATCGACCAGAACAGTGTATAAAAAACAACTAAAACACACAAATAAAAAAAATAAAGCAAGCAAACAATTAAAAATAAATATACAAATTTTTATAAAATTTTACACTAATCTAAATTACACTAATTAATCTAAATTACACTAATCCTAAGGGTTAAGTTAATCTAATGTTAAAAACCAAAATATTAAATAAAATTCAAGATTAAAATTTCACTCCCCGGCAGCGGCACCAAAAACTTGATTGTGTTGTCGTGTAGGTGTTATTTATGTTTTCAAGTTTTAAATTTATATTTTTTTATGCCCGACTTTACCTAAAATAACACTATAAACGGGCATTGTACCCGATCAAAAGAGTTTCGTGGTCAGTATGGTTATCCGATCACTAGAGCTAGAACTATTCTTTTAATTTAATAATATTTAGGGTTAACTAACCTAAGTATTAATTTAAACTATGATTAATTCTATCAATGTAAAACCAAATGCTAAACCTATGTATAATCTAATTCTAAACGGATAAAGGGGGAGTTTTCAGCCTGAGAGACTGGCACGGGTTTTGTGGTAACTTAGATCAATTTAAGACACAATAACATACGCAAGCAGACAGACAGAAGATAGAAGAGCAGTCTAGCCAAATATAAAAAACTGTATTTACCAAGATTAATCCAATTAAAACGTTGGTTTGTTTATTTAGTGCAATGAGTGCTTATCTCGAGGCGGCATATCATTCTAAGATTCAGGCGAGACTTCTTCCTAAAATCTACACACGTAGAATTTTGTCACAATTAAACGGATCCGCATAAAGCATCTTATTTGCTAATTATAATATATCTTAGGAGAATAATAATGGTGATCTTATTATACCCTAGCTCATAGAGACTTTACCCACTTACTGCTTAATGGCAATTTATATTCTAGTAGTCCACTGTACAAGTCTTTACCAAAGGAATCAGTATGTTATTTGTTGATCCTAGGTCACCTGCTATTCCAACTTGTTCACATATCTTAAAGGTTAAGATAGGACATTAATTGTGGTCCTATTGATCTAGATATATGAATCACTATATGGAGAGCCATCCCGGCATCTAGCTAACTTGGTTGGTATCACTAGATCCAGTTGAATGATAGGTCGCATACAAAAGCACGTAAACAAGTATGAATTGGTAAACATAAACAAGCAATCAATGATAAATTAAGCATTCGATATAAACAAACAAACATTTAAATCTTGATAATCATGACTAATACCCAAGGGTATTAGCCCTTTAATCATTGTAAGCAATACAAAAGTAATAATCCAACCAAGATAAACTAACCGAGTTAGACGAATGATACCAAAAATCAAACGATTACAAGAGTATAGGAGATTACAAGGTGTTTCCTATGGAATTAGTAGCTTTGCTTTACCTCTTCTGCTCTTCTTGTCTTCTGAAAATCGACTTTTGTGGTTAAGGTAGAGAAAATATGATCAAGCACACTGAAACCCAGTTTTTAGGTTTTCTATTTCTACTGTCTTGAATTTGGTCGATACGGCGTATCGAGAGAGATGGATACGGCATATCGGGGGTTTCTTGAAGTAGGGACCACGTTCGATATCTTCCAAAATAGTGTATTACTTTATATTCAATATGGCGTATGGATGTCTCCTGGATACGGCGTATTGGACTTTGTATCTTCGTGGTTTCTTGTGAAGTGCAGGCACAGATACGTCGTGTCTTCTTTGATGGATACGACGTATAGGATGTCAGAACAGTAATCTTCAAATGTCTTCGTTTAAGCTCCAGAATGCGTGCCTTTTAGCTAATCTTCACCAAGTACTCCATAATTACTGCAAATCTCAAATATAAATGATTAACAATTCTTGCAATAATTATACAAAATGGGTTATTTACATGGGATACATGATGCTATAAAAGTGACGTTATTTGATGTCATCAGCAACGTTGCATATTGTCTTCTTACAGAGGAAGGAGAGCCATCAACTCTTCAAGAAGCACTGAATAATCCAAATGCGTCGTTCAGGAAGGCAGTAATGCCAGAAGAAATTGAAGCTCTTTATAAGAACAAAACATGGGAAATGATGCCACTACGATAAGGTAGAAAACCCATTGGAAATAAATGGGTGTATAAGATCAAGAAAAACGGTGATGATCAGGTGGAGAGGTATCGTGCAAGACTGGTGGTAAAAGGATATGCTCAAAAAAAGGGAATCGACTTTAATGACATATTTTCCCCTGTGGTTTGAATGATAACTGTTCGGGTGGTTCTGTCAATGTGTGATACGTATGATTTACATTTAGAGCATCTAGATGTGAAAACTGCATTTTTCATGGAAATCTTAAAGAAGAAATTTACAAGCTCCAACCAGAAGGTTTTGAACAAAAAGGAAAAAGAGAACTTGGTTTGCAGGTTAAACAAATCTCTGTACGGTTTAAAGCAGGTGTCGCGGTGTTGGTACAAGAGATTTGATTCTTTCATCAGGAGCCTTGAATATAACAGACTACGTGCAGACCCTTGTGTATATTTCAAGAGGTTTAGAAATAATGATTTTATTATTTTGCTACTATATGTTGACGACATGTTGGTAGTTGGCCCCAACAAAGATCGCATCAATAAATTTAAGGCTCAAATGGCTAGGAAATTCAAGATGAAAGACTTTGGACCCGCAAACAAGATTCTCGGGATGCAAATTCACCAAGATCGAGTTAGTACGAAGATTTGGCTTTCACGGAAAAGTTATTTGAAGAAAATCTTGCAATAATTTAATATGCAAGATTGTAAGCCAATATCAACCCCGTATCCTACTGATCTCAAATTATCCTCTAAGATGAGTCCTAGCAGTAAAGAATAGAGGATGGAGATGTCTCGAGTACCGTATGCATTAGCAGTTGGAAGTTTAATGTTCGCGATGATTTGTATAATACCAGACATTGCACATGCAGTGGGAGTAATGAGTTGGTACATGGCAGAACCTGGTAGAGAGCATTGGGAAGCTGTGAAGAGGATCCTTAGATACATTAAAGGAACCTCATATGTTGCATTATGTTTTGGGGAATCGGATTTAATTTTCAAGGAATATGTTGATTCTGATTACGCAGGTGATCTTGACGGAAGTTAAATCTACCCCGTGTATGTGTGATACACCACTGGCGGAACACGAAGCTGGGTTTCAAAACTGCAGTCAGTTGTGGCTATGTCAACAATGGAAGCCGAATATGTTGTAGTTGCTCAAGCCAGCAAAGAAGCAGTATGGTTGAAGATGTTTCTGGAAGAACTCGGACACAAACAAAAGAAAATTACTCTATTTTGTGACAATCATAGTGCCTTGTATCTTGCAAGGAATTTAGCATTTCATTCAAAGACAAAGCATATACGAGTTCAGTGTTACTTCGTTCATGAGAAAACATGCTTAAAAAGTTTCAACATAAAGTTGGTGACTTCATAGGTTTTTGTAAGTATAAGCGTTGAACCAAAGTTTTGTAAAGTATGTATGACCGTTTCAATCCTTAAATGTTCCCCAAAAAGTATGTATGAATGTTATAAACCAAAGAGTTATAAAGTATGCATGACCATTTCAATCCCTAAATAGTCACAAAAAGTTAAGTATAGTTGGACCCCCATTGATCAAAGTATGTATTGCCACTTTATTCAGGGCAACGTAAATATTCCTGTGTATATAAAAACAATGATTACGATTACTCTAAGTTCATGAAACTGCTGCGTAGACTGATATATATGTTACTTTATTCATGGCATCATAAGTGTTCATGTTCCTGTAAATGTTGTGCTCTGACATGCTATAACGTTCGTATCTAGTGATAGCTAATCACCCGAACGGGGCTGTCACACCTGAATAGATCTATTTCATAACATTCGCACTTACCCTCTAAGTAATTCACAATTCAATCCGCTTAAGCTAATCCGTAATCATTTGGGTAAAGTAAAGTAATGTCCTTGTTTTCAAAAATAAAGTGAAACAAGCAGTGTATTTCGTCTCAAAATAAGTAATTGAGTATATAGACCAGTTGTAAAACGAATTGTAAATGCACGTATAATGAATTCAAACCAATCATGTAAATGAGATTAGTAACAAACATGTTCTCACCCTAAAAGTTGTAAAGTATATGTAAAACAAGTAAAACATAGGGCTATAAACTCACCTCGAGTGAATGAATAACAAAGTATATCACAGAATAGAAAATGCACCACTAAAACGCCCGAATGCAACCTAATTCATTATAGGTCGTATGAGTACTAAGCACTTTGAATAACTAATACCGTATATAATTCTATATAGCTACATCACCATCTAATTGTATTTGTGAAATAATGATTAAATCGTATTTAATAAATAAATACCATGTATTTAAACTCGTATAATCGTATAACTAGTTCAATCGCCTTTGTAAAATAATATTTATGAAGTTTAAAACAAGTATAAATATTATTTAAGTGATTCTGTAGGATCCCGTTAACACTTCATAACACGAATCAATCACGGATCAAGAACTAGAAATGAGAAAGAGAGATGAGTTGTTGGGCTTTACTCAAACCTACCAGGTTGATTATGAAGAAACCTTCTCTCCTGTTACAGACATTAGAGCTATTAAGATTCTTATTGCCATAGCTGCTTACTAGGATTATGAGATTTGGAAAATTGATGTCAAAACTGCCTTCCTCAATGGACATCTCTCTGAAGAGGTCTATATGGTGCAACCCGAAGGTTTTGTTAATAAAAAACATCCAAACCAAGTATGCAAGCTCAAGCGTTCCATTTATGGACTTAAGCAAGCATCAAAGCAATGGAATAAACGGTTTGCTAATGAGATCAAGAAGTTAGATTTCACTAAAAACCATGATGAGCCATGTGTATATATGAAAGCTAGTGGGAATAATGTTACTTTTTTGATCTTGTATGTCGACGACATATTAATCATGGGAAATATCATTCCAATGTTACAAGATGTAAAATCTTATCTTGGGAAGTGTTTTGCTATGAAATATTTAGGGTAAGCTGCATATGTCCTTAGAATCAAGATCTACAGAGATAGATCAAGGCGGTTAATTAGTTTGTGTCAAAGTGCTTATATCAAAAGATTTAACATGAAGAATTCTAAGCTTAGAAGTATCCCCATGCAAGATAGGCCAAAATTGAGTAAATCTCAAGGTGCTTCAACACCTGATGAGGTAAAGCGCATGCAAAGAGTTCCTCATGCCTTGACTGTAGGATATATTATGTATGCAGTAAGATCACTCGACCTGTGTTTGCCTTGGCTCAAAAACACGACAAGCGATTTGGACAAATTCGAGGGAACTACACAAGACTGTTGTTAAGAACATTCTGAAGTATATTTAGAATACTAAAGACATGTTTCTTATTTACGGAGGTGATATAAACTGAGAACTCAGGGTTCCTTGCTACACTGATGCAAGATATTCAACAGATGTTGATGACTCAAAGTCTCAGACTGGATATGTATTTGTTTTAAATGGAGGTTCTGTTGACTGGAAGAGTACACAGCAAAGCATCCTTGCGACCTTATCTACATAAACTAAGTATATAGCTGCTTCAGGTGCTTCTAAGGAGGCTGTTTGGATTAGGAAATTTATTTATGGGCTTGGTGATGTTCCCACAAATGAAGAACCTATGAAGATGTATTGTGATAATACCGGGGCCATTACTATAACTAATAAACCAGGAATAACTAAAGGTGCTAGGCACTATCGTACCAAAGTTCACTATCTCCATGAAGTGATCTAATTGGGTGACATTGTTCTGGAAAAAGTTCACACAAATGACAATGTAGCTAATCCTTTTACTAAGGTGTTACCTTTTAATAAGCATTCCTAACATACTAGGAGTATAGGTCTGCTTCCAGCTAGTAGTCTTATGTAGATATGTGTTTTGTTACTATTTAGATAATCGAGATTGTAAAATAGTTATTATTTTCTGATGAATAAAGATACTTGATGTTTGTTTTTCTATCATATAAACAACTGTTGTCAAATATTTGCATGTTTAATCCTTGAATAATTTTATTGTTCTAAATATGTCTATTAGGTAAAGGGTTTCCCTGGTAAATTGTAAATATGTCTATTATCGGTTAACAATATGTGAATATTGTTAAATTAAGACAAATGTGAGTGTTGGTTATATTCTTTAAATATGTGAATTATTCCCGCCAAACTCATATGTTATTCATAAAGGATGCATATTGGACAACCCAACTTTCAAATATTTACCTTTAGATCCTTGTCATGAGTAAGATATCAAAAATGGTTAAATAAGTTATCCTTAGACTTGAGATGCAAAAAAGTCTTGCATGTGTGGATATCATTTTTTGATTATAAGTCAAACACTATCCTGAATAAGGTAGTTATAAAGACTATTTTTGGAAATGATATGAAGCATCATCTATGACACTTGCACTCAATGAAGAATTTGTTCTTCCACTAAATATGCGCAGAAAGATACCATTGGTTCCTCTCTAAAATTAATCAGATAATTGTGTGGTCGCACCCAAAGGGTAATGCAAGATGATTCTTGATTACGTTTGGTAAATATGAATTAATTTCTCAAACGAGAAACTAAATAGTTGAACTATATGGAATGAGTTAGGATCCATAATGCACTTGCTGACCTTCTTGGCTTCTTAAAATCATCTGTAGATCGTACTTGGTGGTTAAAGGCTTTTGTCCCCCTTTGAAAATCGAATGTATGGTTTTCTTTAAATAGTTTCTGAAATTAGGTCGATACGCCGTATTGGAAGGGTCTAATACGGCGTATTCGGTAACTTGGCGTGGGCTTCACGATTATAATATTCTAGAATATTCATCAGCTGCTTCATTATACGGCGTATTGGATCTTCTAGATACGACATATTGGATGTAAGTCATGCTTGTTCTGAATGTTGACTAAAGCATCATATACGGTGTATCTGCTAATGTGGATACGGCGTAATCTTCTGGATACGGCGTATTGGATGTAAGTCATGCTTGTTCTAAATGTTGACTAAAGTATCATATACGGCGTATCTGCTGATGTGGATATGGCGTATTCTTTAAAGTCAGGCAATGGTCTTGAATTCGTCTAAGTCTTGGAATACAACGTATTTGTCTAGAATGATATGACGTATTGGTTGTTATAATCAGTAGACTTTCTTGAATTCGTTTATGCTCCAAAACACGTTCTTTTCTTCATCTTTTGTCAATTGCTCGATAATAACTTAGATTAACAAATATAAACAATTAAGTATCAAATCTTTTATTAAATAATATAAAACGAGCAATATAGCTAGGATAAATGATGCTAATAATGTGACGTTATTTGATATTATCAAAGATCTAATCACATGTATCATCTAACCGAACCATGTTTCCCTAGACGTCTCCGCTATGATATGAAGATCAAATAGCTAGTTTTCTCGAGCCTAACGTGAACACCACTAACAAGAAGCAATATAATAGAGATTACAAACTAGGTTTCATGCAATCATAAACAAACACTAATTCAATATAGCCAAGCATGTTAATATAAAGCGAAGAACAATTAATCAAACAACACATAGATATATTAAAGGATTAAATGGGTAAAGGAACTTTACTTCACCTGAACATGGAGTAACAATGAGTACAAAAGGGTTAGAAAACCCTAAAATTCGACTATCATTGCTGCTACAAAGGTTCTCCCAAGTTTCCACCCGAAAATATGAAAAAATAAGGTTTGTATATATAGAAGTTGGGTTCTAACATCGTCGCTAGGGCTTTGTGTGACATCCGTGATTTAATCTGGTTAGTGATACCTTTAGAAATGGCTAAGAGTTCATTTTATGTGTTTAAGTCTTGTGTTATGTGATTTTATGTGTGCTAAGTGAGTTAAGTATGTGCATAATATCATTTTGAGGTGTATGGGCATCTCATTTTGAGTGTGTTGTGTTTGGTAATGAGTATTCCATTTGTTCACGTTTAGTGATAACCGAAAGGAATGACGTATTGCATGCAATGCTACGTCAATAGTTGGATAATTAAGTGTTAAACGTTTATGGGAAATGTGGCAATTTAGAAATGAAATAAGTGAGTAAAATATAGAAGTTTATAGCAAAGTTTCTAAAAATAGAAAGCGGTTTTGGTGAAATGAAAGTTATATTTAGAAAGTTTAGTAAGTAGCGTTTAAGTAAAAAGGTTTAATCAAATTAGCTTAGGTTTTTATAAAAACTTAAGGTAATGAAGTAAACAAGTTAATTAATAATTTTATAAAGAAAAATATAATAAAAAAATATATATGGGGTGTTTGTTTGGATGACAAGGAAATAAAAAGGAAAAAAAGTTCTATCTTAAAACCAACTCTAATTAGAGTAGGACTCAAACAAAATATCTATATAATAAAAAACACTAGCTCTCTTCCCCCCTTTGCTTGTGCCGTGTGATCTCCTCTCCCCAAAACCCTAAGGACTCGATTTTCATTGCTAGATCCAAGAGTCAATTAAGAGTTGTTGTTTAGGTGCTTATAATCAAGGTAAGTGTGTTCATCCTAGTTTAATTAATGTAATCATGTAACAACTAATTGATGATGGATCTAG
>BQNB010009429.1:0-86794 GCA_026074375.1 Tanacetum coccineum | reverse complement strand
TTAAAGAGTTTCAAGAAAGATGCAATATTAAAGCTTTTCAAGTCAACCAAGCTATCAAATCAAGAAAGGTATGAGCATGTCGGTCCAAAAGTCACAAGTTCACAAGATGGCAAAGTTTACAAGATGGCGAAACGAGATTATGCTTGGTTGATGATCTCAAGGTGCTCAAGATTACATTTTCATACTCAAGACAAGCAATGGAACAAGCTCAAGCCTAAAGTCTATGATCACTACATCGATTCACAAGTTAATGATTGAAGTTAAAGACTACAAGCTCAAGACTAAAGTTAAAGCATAGTATGCTAGGATTAAGTCTTTGTAAATTGGAGTGACCTCCCTTAGGGTGGGATTGTTAGAAATACAAAAAGTATCGGTTACTACCAATAATTGTTAGTCAAAGCCCGTAGTTAGTCAAATGTAATGATATTAATCTAATTGGGCCAAAAGGCCCATGGAAAGCCCATAAAGCCCTCTATGGCCGGCCACACTTAGGGTATAAATACCCTTTCCATGCCTTAGAGAGGGTGTTAGTATCCAACCACTCTCTCTCTAAAACCACCTCTCTTCCTCTTTCCATGTATGTTATTTGATTGTTCTTCAGCGTCTATTTTATAGCATCATTTATCCCAGCTATATTGCTCGTCTTATATTATTTATGCATGAATTGATACTTAATTGCTTATATTTATGATTTGTAGTAATTATCGAGCAAAGAGTGAAAGTTAATCAAAAGGCACGCATTTTGGAGCTTAAACGAAGAAATCATAAAGACTACTGTTCTGACAACCTATATGCTGTATCCGTCAAGGAAGATTATATGTGCCCTAAACCTCACTCAGCATCCATGAAAGAGAAGATCTATACGCCGTATCCAGAAGAAAGCCATACGCCGTATTCAAGTACAAGACATGGAATATTCTGGAATATAATAATCATAGAGCCCACGTCAAGAAACCCTAATATGCCCTATTGATCACTTTCAATACGATGTATCGACTAAATTCCAGACTTTATAAATACCGAACCCTAATACGAACTTTTTATGAGACCAAATACTGAGAAGGATGGCATTGAAACACCTAAGTTTTCGATTTTATAAGAGAAAAAGAAGCCAAGAAGGTCTGCAAAGCACTTCAATTCATAGTCTATAGGAAAACCATTGTAATTTCTGTACTATAAATACGCGTTCGGTTTTTAGTATCATTCATTATTGTTTAGTTTACCTTAATCGTTCATCTATGACATTTGTATAGTTACAATGGCTATTGTCTAATACCTTTATCTATTAGCCATGTTTATGATAATTTAATGGTTGGTTTGTTTATTTAAGATTGCATGCTTATTTGTTGTGAGTTATTTTATGTTTATCAATTTATACTCGTTTACGTGCTTTAGTATGCGACCTATCATTCAACTAGATTTAGGAATACAAATAGAGTGTTAGCTTGAGTCGGGGATAGCTCTCTATATCTACAATTTATATATCAAGAGTAATAGGATCACAAATATTGACATGTCTTTGCCCTTGGTTTAGTGAATAGTTGGACTAGCAGGTGACCTAGGATTAACAAATAATGTTATGATTCCTTGGGTAAAGATCTTGACAGTGGACTACTAGTATATAAAGAGCCATTAAGCTGTAAGTTAGTAAAGTCTCGTTGAGCTAGGATTCGATAAGGTCACCATTATTGTCTCCTAAGATAGATTATAATATGTTACCAACATGATAGGACAATCATTGCACTTATAAACAAAACCTACATTTTATTAGATTAAATTTGGTTAATACGTTTTCCTTACATTAGGCTCGACCGTTGATGACATCAAATAACATCACTTTTATAGCATCATTTATCCTATCTAAATTGCTCGTTTTACATTATTTACGCATGAATTGGTACTTAATTGCTTATATTTGTTATTTGCGGTAAATATGGAGCAATTGCTGAAGTTTAACTAAAAAGCATGCATTTTGGAGCTTAAACGAAGAAATCTTAAAGTCTACTGTTTTGATAACTAATACGCCGTCTCCAACTAAGAAGATATGTCATATTTGTGCCTTAACTTCACAAGAAACCACGAGGATTTAAAGATCAATACGTCATATCCAGGATTACTCATACGTCATATTCACTGGCAGTTCATGGAAGATGCTGAAAGATATTTATCATGGTCCCCACTCCAAGAAACCCCAATACGGCGTATTGAACTCTCTCAATACGGCGTATCAAATTAATTCCATACACTATAAATACAAAACCTAAAATACGAATTTGAAGAGAGCCAAAGTTTAAAATTAGGGTTTTAACTACTAAGTTTGAGTTTTCAGAAAAGAAAAGAAGCAAGAAGGTCTTGCAACGTATCTCAATCCAAAGGAGATCCCTTGTAATCATCTATACTCTAAGTACACGTTCAGTTTTTGGTATCATTCATTATTTGGTTAGTTTACCTTAATCTTTCATCTATGACATTTGTATTCATTCCAATGGTTATTGGCTAATACCTAAATGCTTATTCGCTAATACCTTTAGGTATTAGCCATGTGTATAATAATTTAATATTTGGTTTTTTTATATCGATTGCATTTTTATTTGTTGTGTGTTGATTATGTTTATCACTTCATATTCGTTTATGTTTAATTATGTGGTTTAATTTATCATTCAATTAGATCTAGTGAGACGGACCAAATAATCTAGAATCTAGGATAAAAGTACATATAGGTTATATGTGACTCTAGAACCATAGGACTACAAATTTAACTCTCTAGTGTTTCTCTCGGTTATAAAGGAAGGCATAGCTAAGTGGTGACTTAGGATTTATAAATGAATCCTACGACCTTGCTTGGATCACTACAAACCGTAGACTACCATAATATATAATTCGATTGAACATAAGTGGGTAAAGCCTTTATGAGCTAGGTTTTAATATTCACCAGTATTGTCTCCTAGATAGATTATAATCAGCCATGATTGCTTTATGCGGATGTGTTTAATTGTGACAGAATTAACATGTCTAGGTTTTAGGAAGAAGTAACACCTAAATCTAGGAATGATATATCAACAACAATAAGACAATCATTGCACCAATAAATAAAACCAGCATTATATTAGACTAAACATGGTTAGAATGTTTTCCTTACATTAGGCTCGACCGCTTCTTTATCTTTTGATTATCAACGTGTGTGTGTTATTCCTTATTGTCTTCACTTTAGTAATACAAAACTTGTGCCAGTCTCTCAGGCTGAAAAGCCCCTTTATCCGTTAGTTTTAGGTTTAACTTAGATTAACATAGAATAGACTAACATAGAATTAACTTAAATAACTAAAATACTGATAGAATTAGGAATTAACGCTCTCGCTCTTTGTGATCTACACCCTCCTTACCAACGAAGCTACAACTGATCGGGTACACTGCCCGTTAGTGTTGTTTTTAGGTAAAGTCGGCAAAATATAAATAGTAAAACTTGATAATAATATTACCTACGCACAACGACACATCAAGTTTTTGGCGCCGCTGCCGGGGAGTGAAGTTGTTTAATTCTTATTTTTGTTAATATTTTAGTTTTAGATTTAACATAACTTAGATTAGTGTAAAATTTTTGTATATAAGTCTTTGTTTTGAGTGTCGAATCGTCTATCTTGGCAGCTTATTTGTTTTTGTGTGTTTGTGTGTTTGATCTATTTTTCTGCATTGTATAATTTTGCATATTGTGTGTTTCTGCATTTTTTTCTTTTCTGTTTACTAGACTGGTCGAACAACCGATACGGAGTATTCACTTATTGAATACGGCGTATCTACCTTTCGTAACCAATACAACATATTCTATTCAACAGATAAATACGGCGTATTCAGTTAATTGAATTCGGTGTATCGATCATCTGATATAGCAACATATCATATTTTTTCGTATTTAGTTCTCGTTTATAGTTTTCTGTATTTTCTTTTTTCCAAGCCTATCCTACTGATTGTTTATTCTTTGTTTAAGGAGTGCATGACTAGGATTTCAACCAAAGAGCTCGTTACACCATACAAAGAACCTGAACGAGTGTTTTGATCATCAAGGAAGCTTTCCAAGACACACAATCTTGACTATTTGAGTTCAACCGAATTCAATTTATTTTCTGATCTCGAAGATCAGTTTGAAGAGGAAGAAACCGAAAAAATGGGGGAACCAACTATAGAAGAATACATGACTAAGACCTGAGATGACTATGGATCAAGCATTGTTAGGCCTAAGTTCGATGAAAAGGCCCACTTCGAGTTGAAAGGACAATTTCTCAAGGAACTACGTGATAATACTTTCAACGGATCTGATAATGAAGATGTCAATGAACACATTGAAAAGGTCCTCGAGATTGTTGATTTATTCCATATTCCCGATGTCACTCTAGATCATATAATGCTTCAAGTTTTCCCTATGTCGCTTACTAGAGCTGCAAGTTGATGGCTAAGGAATGAACCAGGTGGTTCAATTGATACTTGGGAAACTCTTAAGAGGAAATTCTTGAGCAAATATTGTCCACCTGCCTGAACTGCTAAAAAGATAGAGGAAATCAATAACTTTTAACAAGAGCCTGATGAGACTCTTTATCAAGCTTGGGAGCGCTTCAAAGAACTATTATTAAGATATCCTCAACATTACTTAATGGATATGCAGGAAGTGATCTCATTTTACAAAGGATTGGATGTACATACTAGACAAATTCTTGATTCCAAGGGATCCATACCATCTATGAAAGCTGCTGATGCTAAGAAAGCCATCCAAGATATGGCTGATCATTCTCGAAAATGGGATAATGAAACGTCTACTAGGACTAGAAGTACTGATACTTCTGATGAATTAGCTGTTATTCAAGCTCAACTGAACAACCTTGGAAGGGAGATTAAGAAGGTAAATGAAAAAGTTTATGCTGTTCAAATAGGTTGTGAATCATATGGTGGACCGCACTACACTAAGGGTTGTTCACTAAAAGAAGAAAGAAAAACACTTGAGGAAGCATACTACACTCAGTTTGGGCTACCATTCCCACAAGGAGGAAGATATAGAGCAGCTGCTCCGGGATTCTACCAAAGAGATAGCAGAAATCCTTCGTATCAAGAGCAAATACAAATAACGGAAGAATCGATAACCAAATTTAAGGATGAATCTGGAAAGATACACGACGAAAACTCTAACTTGATCAAGAAAATTTGAGCCACAACAAATGCTGCTATTAAAAACCAAGGAGCCTCAATCAAAGCTTTGGAAATTCAAATCGGGCAAATGAGCAAAGTACTTCAAGAGAAGGTATCTGGAAGTCTTCCTAGCTCAACTGAAACAAACCTGAGAGATCATGTCAAGTCGATCTTGACTACTTTTGAAACTGACATGCCCTCGATACTCCATATCGATCCCAATCGATACGCCGTATCGACCCTACAGAACAGAATGCAGTTTTTCAAGCCAAGTCAATTGAAAATTCCTTTTCCAAGTCGATTGATTGATGATAGTTACAATAAGTAGGAGGTACTGGAGGAATTAATGAATGAAAAAGAATATGTTTCTAACTTTAAGAGGTTGCTTAAAGAAAAGCCAAAGATAGGATAACAAATCAAAACATCAATGAACGTGCATGACTTGGCTATTCTTGAAGATTCTCTATCTCCAAAGGAAAAAGACCCAAGGAGTTTTACTATACCTTGTTATATTAATAATATTTGTTTTGAAAAATTCTTAGCTGACTTAGGAGCTATCGTTAGTGTGATGCCTTATACCACCTTTACCAATTTACTATGGTTCTGACCCCGAACCAATCCCCACCCCTATACGGCTTTTCCTGCTAAACCAAACACACCCTTGTGTATTTCTGCTATCCCAAACGCACCCTTATTGCGTTAATCCCTAAAACCAAACACCCATTTTTGTGATGATACAACAACCAAACGCACCCTGACCCGTATTTCAGTCACCCAAACGCACCCCTATATGTTGTTTTACCCACCAAACGCACCCTTGTGCTTTTGTTATGATCAAACCAAACCACCCCTTGGCTTTTCTGTCTAAACCAAACCAGAAACCCTAAATTTGTTAATTAGAACCCAAACCTACACGAACAGCCCCTCTCCCCCCGGCTGTCCAACCCAACCAAAACGCGCCCTAAATGGCCTGTCCACACCCAAACGCCCCTAATTCAGTCAAACCGCTAACAAAAACACCCTTCACATCTTATTATAACAATTAAAAACCCAACCACAACCCTTGTCAGTTTAAAAAAAAACTCCGAACCCGACTGCACCAACTACTACCCCCGGCTTCCCGACTGTCCCGGTGAGCCCCGCCGCCAAGACCCGACGCACAACCCCCCCTTGTGCGTGACACAGCCCCACCAACCACCACCATCGTCTGCTGCCACCCAACCCACAACCTACACGGAACCCTTATGGTGACTGCGAACCAAGATCAAACGCACCCTTTTTTTCCCCGGGGTTTATATAACCGACAAACACCCCCTCTTGGGGTTCTCTTCACAAAAACCAGTCGCTACCCCTGATGTTGTTTCGCTGGCAAACCACAACCCGGCACCCTCCTATTGGTGCTTAACCAACCACCGGACGCCCCCACCCCAAATATTAATATAACCCATACAAAACACACCCATGGTGGTGGTTTTTAAAACCGACAAAGGTGGTGATGTGGGTGCGTCAGGTGGTGGTGATGAGTATGATGATGGTGACAAGAAGATGATGATGGTGGAGGTGGTGTAAATAGCCACGCTGTTTGCCGGTGGTGAGGGGGAAGGTGCGGGCGCGTGGTAGGAGAGTGATTAGGGGGATTTGAGTAGATATCGGGTGTGAGGACCAGTTTCCCGGATTGGCCAGAAAGCTGCACCGAAAAACTTTTCCGGTGACCGGTAGGTGGTGGCCGCGGCGGCAGGAGCTAGCCGGAAATAATGAAGGGGGAAGAGAAGTATATGATATAGGAGTGTTATAAATTTTTGCAAATGAAATAAAAAAATATATAATAAAAGTTTATTTATAATAAACTTTTAAACATAAGTGGCAAGTGACTAATATTGGAGGGATAAATTAAGTATCTTGTATAATTGAATTTTTGGTAACTGTCGGTTCGGGACACGTTTGAGCGACCATTAAACGGATGAATCAACGCATTAAGAACTAATTGCGCCATTGTTTTTGAATCAATTTGCTGATAAAAATGAGTATTCCCTTTGAAAATATTTCATAAATATTTTATAACATTTAATAAATATCTGTTATTCCCATTATATGAACCGGTTTCCAGCCTTTGTCCGAAATAAAATTGGATTTCAACGAACTCGAGTATTCGTAGTTTATCCCAACGCTTTTATTACAAATGATGACTAATTTTATTTAATATTTTTATTAAATAATACTGATAATTAAAAACAAATTTAATTGTTATTTGTGTGTCCCGCAGATGTAATATTGACTGAAAAATGTTTTCGTGCTGTTTTAGAGCCCTTTTCGGCTCGTTTCCAAGTCTCGGGCAAATCTGAAAATTGTCAGGAATGTCGTTTCACACATCGAATTGCTTTAGAGTCCGGATAATGCAAACGAGCTTTAGATGTCGTTCTATAAGTCAAGCCAGACCTAAAAGTCAAAGAGGTAAAATAGTTATCTTAAAAATCCGAAAATTCCTCGGATGTTACATTAATCGTTCATCTATGATATTTGTATTGATTACAATAGCTATTGGCTAATACCTTTAGGTATTAACCATGTTCATGATAATTTAATGCTTGTTTTATGTTTATTTTGATTGCATCTTATTTGTTGTGTGTTGTTTTATGTTTATCAATTTATACTCGTTTATGTGCTTAAGTATACGACTTATCATCCAACTAGATCTAGGAATATAAATAGAGCGTTAGCTAGATGCAGGGATAGCTCTCCATATCTACAATTTATATATCTAGAGTAATAGGATCACAAATATTGACATGTCTTTGCCTTTGGTTTAGTGAACAAGTTGGACTAGCAGGTGACCTAGGATCAACAAATGACATTCTGATTCCTTGGGTAAAGATCTGGACAGTGGACTACTAGTATATAAAGAGCCATTAAGCAGTAAGTTAGTAAAGTCTTGATGAGCTAGGATTCAATAAGATCACCATTATTTCCTCATAAAGATAGATTAAATCAACCATGAAATGCTTTATGCGGATTTGGTTAATTGTGACATAATTGCCAAGTCTAGGGTTTAGGAAGAAGTACCGTCTAAACCTAGGAATGATATGTCACCAATGATATAAGACAATCATTGCACTTATAAACAAGACCTGTGTTTTATTAGATTAAATATGTTTAGTACGTTTCCCTTACATTAGGCTTGACCGCTTCTTTATCTTCTGTCTATCAACTTATTGTAAGTGTTAACAACGTCATCAAAACAATAGGTTAGAATAGCCTAAAACTCGTGCCAGTCTCTCAGACAAAAAACCCCCTTGCATTAGTTTTGGTTTAACATAAAATAGAATAGATTTAGGACTAACTTAGTTAACTAAAATAACTGATAGATTTAAGCATTAACACTCTCGCTCGTAGTGATCGACACCCTACTTACCAACGAACCTACAACTGATCGGGTACACTGTCCGTTAGTGTTTTTTTAGGTAAAGTTGGCAAAATATAAATAATAAAACTTGATAACATAAATTATCTACACACAACGACACATCAAGTTTTTGGCGCCGTTGTTGGGGAGTAAAGTTGTTTAATTCTTGTTTATTAGTATTTTAGTTTAGATAAATTTTTATTTAGTTTTTTTTGTGTTTGTTTTCTGCATTGTATATTTTTCATATTGTGTGTTTGCGTGTTTTTCTGTATTATTACAGTCTGCTATAATTTTCTGAGTCGAATACTTGAATAACGCGGCGTAATAAAATTTTTTCTAAACCAATACAAGCAGGTATCGACTCTAAACATCGATACGGCGTATTCAGTTTACTGAATACGACGTATTAGTCTATTTGACCTTTTTTCCTAGCCAATTTATTACAGGAAATGCACGACCCCGATATTACTATGGAGGAATATGTTCAGCTTGAAACTGAGAGAGCTCTTAAAACGTAAGAGTGTATTACTCGAAAACAGCTACTATGGTAAGATCTTGGTATGATGATAACGTTCACAACCTTAGATTTTTTGTGAAGAGGAAATTCCCCAGCTAATAAGTCTACAAATGATGCATTAGCATCTAAATTAGATTTCTTATCAGAACCTACGGTACGGTAAGATCCTCCCATGTTTTGATCAAGATAATTTTGAAAATAAAACATATTGTCCCGATTATGATGATGAGAAATACAATGTTATATCCTTTAATGGTCTACTTCCTTTTAACATATTTTTCGTCAATGATTTAAAATTGGAAAAGGACAATGATGATGACAATATCGATATCAAAAAATCTTTGGGAGATTTATCTATCGAACCATTACCTAATTTAATAAGTATCGATGTTGGTACATATGCATAAGGGTCAAATAAACTTTTGGAAACAAATCATGATACAATAAATAAATTTTTCACTGCTAAAACTTTTATCAAGGAATTAAGTGATAATATCATGATTTGGAATTATTTTAACGAAGGGATGCTAATAAATTTTATTAAAAATTTATATGTGCCATTTGGCATCCCGTTCGACCCTAATTTGTTTTATAAGGATGGGACTTACGCTGGAAACAAGTCTAACTTAAAGACTTTTCTGTAAAAAAAAAGTGCTTGTGTCGGGAGACAACCCGAATGAATTCAATTGTTATCGTGTCTGTCATTCCTAGGTAGTCTAATACGGCGTATCCAAACCTATATGGATACAGTGTATTGAACCTTACCTGGACTTTAACCATTTTATTTCCTACACTTCAAACTTTATTGGCAGACTTGTCGATACAGCGTATTCGTTAAAACGAATACAACGTATTCGACCTCTGACCCGTACTTAGGATTTTTAATACAGGCCTCAATACGACGTATCTTGAAACATGGATACGGCGTATCGACTTCCTGTGTAACACCCTCAAAATGGTTTGCAGCGGAATAAGGGTCAGAGAGTGTTACTTCATAGATCAAAAGCACAATATATGAGAACGACCACTATATTAGTCGTTTAAAATGATACATTGGATTATAAAAACTTTTCGATAACAAAAGCCCAAGCTTAAATTGGTCACACAATGGTTTAACCATGAAAATGTAAAGATTTTGTAGATAACAAATACACCAAAATGTAATGATTTAAATCCTCCATGCAAACATGGTCCCAAAAATATGACCCCAATGTTCCTTGTTCTTGTACCTTATTGACCTGAGAAAAACATGCTTTAAAACGTCAACATAAAGTTGGTGAATTCACAGGTTTAGTAAATGTATAAAGTAGGACCGCAAGATTTCAAAATGCATGATAAGTAACGAATACAATATCATAAAAGTAATTACGAAGTGCACTAAGAATCACATGACAATACCGAAGGCTCAACATCTATGTATGCAATTAAGCAATTGAGGGTCCCGTGTAGATGTTCAAAACACCTCAACATCCAAATTGTCCCGACATGATATACATTCAATTGTTTCAAAACATTCGAAACTGATCGAGAGCACTCACACCGAACGGGGATGATTCAATCCCAAATAATCTATTCATAACAATCGGGACAGCTCGCTAACTAGCAATTGACAATTCATGATAGTGGGCAATAGTGGGTTTAGCTACGTTAGGCCTAACTCGTAACATATTTAAAAAGAGTACTTGGTCCAAAAGTTGAAACAATGCATGTTTTCTTCTCACCCCAAAGTTTAAAACAATATACATTGAATAAAAACAGGGCTATGCACTCACCGTAAGTGAATGGTTTGATTATCTAAAGCAAATAAGTAAATCGTCACGGGCAATATCGAATGAAACCAAATTAATTGAAGGCCGATGCAGTATAATTATATCTAAATAAATAAAACATCACATTTATATATTTACACCACCACCTAATAGCTTTTGATTAAATTATACGAGTTGAAATAATAATTAAACCGTACTTTGTTAAATAAAAGTATAGGTATTTGTACCCGTAAAGAAAAATATCATTTTTGTTTACTAATGTATTATTTGTTAAAAATATATGATTTAATATTTTTATTGATTATGTATTAATATTATATAATTAATTTAATTTGTTTTTAAACACAAAATAATGTATACAAGTAAAAATAGTGTACAAGGTTTTATAAACCTCGTATCTTTATTATTCTTACTCCGTTTTTAAAACCACCAACCGCGTTTCTTGAGAGTCCACGGTTTCTTATTGAGAAAATCTATCAAAATAATTATTGTCATATAATGTTGGATACTGTTATGAACGTAACAGTAGGTTAAAAGTTTATAAAAATACTCTTAAAACTTTTATTTATTGAACGTATTTTAATTTATCTCGAAGTCGTTTTAATTCATTTTTAGCGATGCCAACGGCCACGTCTTCGTAATTAAAACTCTATTTAGGAAAATTAAATCCTAATAGTACAACAACTGTCGTGTATAGTAACCTGTGTTTATGAAATTTACTTTATAAAACTACTTTTTAAACTTAAACTTGTAAATAACGTATCACCTTCATTTTTAAAAATCCTTTTTCGAGTTTCTACATGTGTGATATCCTTATATAGAGTACAATAATATAAAATATATTAATGTTATCAATATCTTAATTTGGAAGAAGTGAATATTTTTATAAAATAACTTTTATAAAAATACTTTTATACATTTAATTATTGTAAACTTAAAAATGTCATATCTTTTTCGTTATAACTCGGTTTTTCAAGTTCCTTATATGCTTACGATCCTTGTGATAAGTACGAATTAAATAGAAACCAAAAAATGTACATGTTTCTACACGAATTAAATCAGTAGGTACTCAAAAACAGTTTGTATGTTTTTTTTTTTGTTTTATAATAAAACAAGTTTTTATACCTTCCCATTTAATTAAGAGCTTTTGTACAATTCTTTTACCAAGTTTCCTATCATATATATTACCTATATTAAGTCCTCTAAAAGTCCATAACACTTGTCCAAATGAAATCCATGTCCTTGTGATCTTTTTATACATAAACTTATAATTAACTTTCAATACAAAATACTTTACAAACTAAACTCATAAATTAACTAGTACTTATATTAAGTGTGTACTTCCATTTCATGTATTATTTCATCACTATTCTTATAGAATTCGAACCTATATGTGCCTTGTATATCTTATAATCACAAAATACACTAATGGGGTTTAACATATATAACAAGTATGTACACATAAGATAATGAATGAATGGAAATGAAATACTTTAAATAGACCTTATAAGAGATGAGTAGAATGATAAACACAAGATAAAAGTCCTGGCAAGACTTCCAAATCCAAAACTCTAATCAAGAAAACCCTAAATATGTTTTCTTGATGTAATTCCTTGTTGAAACCCCCATACAACTTTAAAATCCATTGAGGTAACCTTCGGATATACTTGGAATGAGTGCTTGTAAGCTTGGAATACCTTGGAATGAAAAATAAAATAAAACCCTAGCTTATAAATTGTATTTTGTGGGTTTTGAGCTTATATTGGGGGAGTATGATTTTTTTTCTTGAAAATGAGAACGTATGTTAGGTCAACAGAAGAACTTGCTAATTTATAACAAATGGGAAAACCTAATACAACCTTAAATGAAACCTTGGGTGTGTAGTGGTTTAGGGTACATGAGAAAGAGCTCTCCTCCTCCCCATGCACCATGGCTGGCCAAGATGTGATCTAGGGTACATATGATGAGACAATTACTAGATATATGTGATCAATGGTACTTCTTGTAAGGTTTATCACATGTAAGATAAGAGTTACTGGGAGGTTTTATGTTTTATTTTGTGTAGATAGCTTGGGTCCGCCATATGTAAGATAAAGAAGTGATAAAATGTTAAATTTTGTGTATGGGTATAAATGTGGTATATTGTTTGAGTATCGATAGGTTATAAGGATATTCCTCCGGTATGCCAGAATGTAATTTATTGCGAAACGTAAGCGTGTCTTTCTACGTAACCAACAAAAATAAAATTATGAAATGTTATAAATAATAACTCTTAATATCACTAAACACTTGCTTGAATGTAAACTTTAAACATGTTTGGTTGTCCGTTTATGTTGAAGCGCTTGATTTTTAGTATTACGCGATTTAACTATAAGATAATAATTAAAAGCGAACACGTAAAACTCTAAAAATAAATGAATATGAATTAAGTTGAGTCGGGAAATACCTGAAATAACGTATTGTTTACATCCTGTATAGTTTTTTTTAGTTATTTATTTATTTTTATAAAATAACCGACGATTATCCGAGAAGAATGTACTAGTTTTCGAACATTTATACAGGAACCTTCTAACGATAAAAAATGATTTTGGTGGTTATTTTTTGGAATCTATGTGCGTTGTAGTCATGCTGGTATTCAAACGCTTTAACAACACATATCATTGCTCGTATACGCAACATGAAGGATCATACCGAGCAAATCTCATGGGAGTTTTCTGTTCTAATTCTTTAATTTCTGTTTTTTCATGTTATATCTATACAATGAGGCTTGTATATTTAAAGTGAGGAAGAGAAATTATAACACTCCCAGAATCTTTACTTTGTCCTTATTTTTACAAATAATATGCCTAATTTATATCAAATTAAAAATTTTTTAGCATATTTTTTGTGAAATTATTAGTTACATGACCCGCAACGTAACCCTAATTTTCAATTGTGAGGATTTAGCCTTATCTGTTTCCTAATTTTTACCCCAAATTCTACAAAAATATGAGTGTGCCGGTGACTGTACTAAACTTTAGAACTTGGCTTTGGTATACTACTCAAGACCACAATAATAAGTACTATTTTAAATAGATGGAGTGACCTTTCTAAACTGGTAAATTTCTAGGATTACACCAAAAAACCTATACATATTGTGATATTAACTAACCACACTTGTTAGTTAACCCCCGTATAAACCTTTTTGCTTACTCTCATTTTTAGAGTAAGATACCCCTCAAAAAACCTGTTGAGCCATTCCTTTCATTTCTTACACCACAAAATATTTGTTTTGTTACCCCTTTACACCTTAGCCTACCATATAGATTTAAGTCCTTATTCGGTTGCTAGTTGCTTTAGTGTAAAAGTGTGTATTTCCTATGTTCGTGTGCGTATTTTCTATCTATGGTTAGGTCGGGAAATTGCACAATGCAATGAAAATGTGAAAGTATTTCATTAGTATGATCAGAAATAAAATTTAGATTTATCATGTTCGTAAAGTTTGTGAAATTTTACACCCAAATTTCGTTTTCTAGTAGTTGTTTAAAAAAAATCGAAAAAACAGAAAAATGAAAGAGAGAGAGAGAGATAGAAGAAAAAAAAGGAGAGGTTTGTGAGATAATCGGTTCGTCTATACTTAACCGATTCTATTATTTATGATCGATTATTCGTTGGTATATGTTATAAACCAACGATGTAAAGTTTTGTTGTATATTATTTTTTGTTGGTCGTAATATAAACCAACTATGTACTTTTTGTATCAAGTGGTATATATCACCACTATTGTTGTATATTATATTATTATTGTAAATTATATTATGGATGATTAGGAGTCGGTTGTTAGGGAAACGCCAACTAAGGTTTGTTTTTATTGATCTTTGATCAAGACATCTATGAGTCTAATTTGTGTCTACTAAAGCGTGAGTTTTCAGTGTTAAAGCGTGAATTAGTCTATGATTTTGTGTCTTTTTCATGGGCATGGTCGGGAAAGTAGCTAGCAACATTGTTCTTTATTGTTTGGACTTAATCTATTTGGTTTGTTATTTTTATTTACACCAATTATTGTAACACCCCCATTTTAATAAATATAGCAGCGGAAGCTAATCTGGGGTATTACTTCATGAATCACAGACAACAATATCATAGAAAACGACTCAAAAGAGACGTTTTTAAAAGATACATTATCATTCATTTAAAATCAAAGTTTTACAAAGGCAGGTCCCAAAATCTAGAAACATAAAATGTGAATGATAACAAGTTTTAGCCATCTTCAAGTCCATGCCATTCCGTGCCATGGTCTGCTTAGTTACCTGAGATAAACATGCTAAAACGGGTCAACACAATGGTTGAGTGAAATTCATAGGTTTATGATTAATAGTTTAATACAAGTTATAGTGTAACATTTGCATGAGCACAATTATTATGGAAAACGGAATTATTATGGAAAACATCATTATCATGGAGAACAACATTATTATGGAGAACAGTTGAATGCAAGTCATCATAATGGTAATAATTGCAACGAATACAATTATCATGGAAAAATGGTAACATTATTATTGCACCTAAGCTCATGACACCAATACGTTAACAGGGAAAATCACCGTAGTGACATTGGTTGGGGAACAGATGTCCCCGTGGAAAGGTAACTTGCCAAGGTTACCCATTAGGTTAAATATAGTGCGTTTGGCTACCCTATGAATGGGTATACAAACGGGAGTCGTCACCCCCAATAGATCTATTCACAATATTCATGCTTACTCGTAAGCAATTAATGGTTTATGATATGGAAATAATGGCACTGGAAGCTACTTAGGCAATAATATATCTGGATAACATACAGAAAACACTTGCATTCATGGTTTATACGGGTTTATAAAGTATTCAAAAGATTGAAATGTTCATTAAGTCTTTGAAAAGTAATCACATTCTTATAAGATAAACAAGTATGTAAAAGAGTTTGTAAGTAAGCATGTATCCCCCTCACGGGTTTATAAAACATGTAAATAAGTAAAGACGAGGTTATGAACTTCACAATATCGGTTTTAAGTACTTGTGTATATTAAAAACAATTGAGCATGTATCCCCCTCGCGGGTTTATAAAGCATGTAAATAAGTAAAAGCGAGGCTATGAACTTCACAATATCGGTTTTAAGTACTTGTGTATATTAAAAACAATTGAGCATGTATCCCCCTCGCGGGTTTATAAAGCATGTAAATAAGTAAAAGCGAGGCTATGAACTTCACTAAGTCTTTGAAAAGTAATCACATTGTTATAAGATAAACGAGTATGTAAAAGAGTTTGTAACAAGCATGTATCCCCCTCGCGGGTTTATAAAACATGTAAATAAGTAAAGGCGAGGTTATGAACTTCACCTGATAGGTAGTTGTAATAAATATTCCAAAATGAAAGCTGATGACCTTATCGCAATCTTAACAGTGAAGGTTGATATAACAAAATGATAGTAAACAACCACGTCACGCAACCTGAGTAAATATGCCAAGTCTTAGGAAGATTGTACTCTAGAACTTTGGTTCTAAGAGTTTAATATTGTTATGAGTTTGATTGGAGATTTTGGAATTATTGTATCACCGTTTGGGCCATCATATTTCAGAAGTCATTCAGTAAATGTTTGAGGAGTCGGGCACTTTAAATCGTAAACCCAGCAACTCAGTCAGAACGTAATACCAAGATGAAACCCCTTAATATGAAGCTCCCTAGTATTGTGGTACGATATAGATTTAGGATAGGATTTTTAAAAGCATATCGATGATGAATTATATAATAGTTATAACATAATCGATTTTTAAGTGTTTTGTTCAATAACTGGAAATGATAAGCACGTTAAGAGTTAATTAAAGTTATGTTTTATAAGGTTTTGAACACATTTTTACACTTTTTCAAAATGTTACATTTTAGACCCTTAAGAATGAAAAATGGCAAAATATACCCTTGGAGTTTTCACTTTTACAAGTTTGGTCCTTCTAGGTTAAAATATGTACAAAGTAAACCTTGTACTTTGGAAAGTGACATAATAGACCCCTATAGTTATAACTTTGATAAAATAATATTTTCAGTCCCTTTAGTTATAAGTTTCAGAAAGTTATGATATATATCCCTTGCATGGAATACTTTTGCAAAACAAGTCTAAAACGCCATGCAAGCTTATTTTAAGATTTCAAATGATATTTCCAGGTAATAGCTTATTAGTATAAGCTAAAATGAGAAGTTTTAACATAACAAAAGTTTAGATTAACGATTCGTTAGAAATCAAAACAGGTTATTTTAGGGTTAAATAACGAAAACGCGTAGGTTTTTAATTCAAATTCCTTCAAGACTTAATAAAGTGGTTATAATAACATTAGTTTAACTTAATAGAATAGATTATAACAACATTTAACCATTATAACGATTTGATTTAAGAAAAACACAAAATTAGGGTTTTGGGTGCACGGTTTGGATCAAAAAGAGAAAACGCATGGTTTTTGAGTTTTAAAACTTTAACAAGAGTATATTTAGGATCATATGAACATTATAAGAGTGTAGGAGCAGGTATGAAGATCATAGAACCTGGGTTTGAGCTTTGAAGATCAATAATGGAGGAAAATGGGTCGAAATGGGTAGAAACGCTTCGTACGCCTAGGTTTTTCTTCTTTGGGGCTTCAATAATTCTCTTGATTATTATTATTGGGACTTATTAGGAGCTTCTTGAGCAGAGATATGTTGCTAGTATGGGTTATAGAAGAAGATGTGGGGGGATGAGTTAGAATGAAGGGTTTTGAGCTCTATTTATACTCGAATGGAACTTGGAGGCCAAGGAGTCTTAGTACTCAAGGTTAGGACATATGTATCAGCTAGAGGGTGATGTGGGAAGGCAACATGATGATTTTATAAGGCTAGAAACTAGCTTTAAGTGTTGTTTGGGGTCTTGTGGTGCCGCGGGTAGCTTGGAGCCAAAGGAGAAGATGAGGAGCTTTTGTAACCAAGTTGTGAGCTAGATATTTAGGAGAGGTGCTTGTAAGCTGGTTAGAGGTAAAGTAGGAGGGTCATGGAGGTGGGTGTTTGCTTGGTTGCTTGATAAAATGGGTCAAAATAAGCCAAAGAGGGTCGTGGGTTCGAATTAGGTCAAACTAGGGTTTTCTTGGTTATTTTTCAAGTGCATTTGATTAGTAGTGATAGTTTAAGGATCACAAGACTTATATTAAGAGTTTACAACAAGTTTTGATTGGTGGTTCGAGTTCAAAATGGGTGAAAATGAGTAAACAGGTCATGGTTTGAAATTAGGGTTCGATTAGGGTTTCTTTGATTTAATTCATGTATCTTGTTGTAAAAATGGTTAAATGATGATGGATTATGATTTGTGATGTTGTAATTTATGTACTTACAACTTATTTGAGTAATGGTTTGGGTTTACAATGGATAAAAATCAAGAAACAGGTCATGGTGTAGTATTTTACTCAGGTTAGGGTTTCTAGGTTTCATTTCATGAAATATTATGAAATGAGGATGATTATGGAATGTAAATGAAGTGTATGACTTGCTTGTAACTTGTACTTGATGGATTGTACAAGGTTCTTAGGAAAACGGAGGTAAAACGGCTATTTTGAATATCGTGCATTAATGACTTGTACATTATGCTTTAAAGGACTTATACCTTATTTTGGAGGGAAAGTATATTCAAATGAGATGTTATATTACTTGTACATGAGCTTTGATTACTTGTACATTCATCTTAAATGTTTACATTACCTAAAATTAGGGTTTAGGCATAAATGTTAACGGTTTAAGCTCATTTGGTATTATCGTCGTGAAAACTTTGTTAAATGAATAACGTATATGATAAAATGGATATTAGATTGTTGACATGACATATTAAGACATTTAATTGATGTAAACATATATAGAATAGGCATAGGTTGTTACGTGAACTCGTTTACTTTAGAAATGTAAATTATGTTACGTAATGAAATGAAATGAAACGAAATTTTATTCCCGTGAAAAAGTGGTACTTAATATAATAAGTAGATATTACATTGATGAAATACTGTAAAATTACGGGTTGTTATAGTCTCCACCCCTTAAATAAATCTCATCTCGAGATTTAGATGAATGTTAAAGTGAGATTAGGTAATAGATAGGAATACTTAGCACGAACTTGATTTTCATGTTAGGCTAATCAAGGTTACAAGTTCACGTGTGTGATGCATTTATAATTAAGTTGCACACCATAATTATAATTGCCTCCTTTCACACGTCTACTTACTACCATGATTACACATCTTTAATAACATGGTAGAAAAATAATATAAGTTATAATAGTTACGTAGTATTTGGTAAGTAAATTTCTTACATACACTGCTTGGGGAAATAGAGTGGCACGGAGGATATTGATGGCAAAAGAAAAGTAGTTATAGTTAAGGTTTTACCCTTGTTCTCTATAACCGTGAGCTTTGATACCACTCTGTAACACCTCCATTTTGATAAATATAGCAGCGAAAGCTAATCTGGGGTATTACTTCATGAATCACATACACAATCATAGAAAACGACTCAAAAGAGACGTTTTTAAAAGATACGTTATCATTCATTTAAAACCAGAGTTTTACAAAGGCAGGTCCTAAAATCTAGAAACATAAAATGTGAATGATAACAAGTTTTAGCCATCTTCAAGTCCATGTCATTCCGTGTCATGGTCTGCTTAGTTACCCGTGATAAACATGCTAAAAAGGGTCAACACAATGGTTGAGTGAAATTCATAGGTTTATGATTAATAGTTAATACAAGTTTTAGTGTAACATTTGCACGAGCAAAATTATTATGGAAAACAATATTATTATGGAAAACAACATTATCATGGAGAACAACATTATTATGGAGAACAGTTGAATGCAAGTCATCATAATAGTAATAATTGCAACGAATACAATTATCATGGAAAAATGGTAACATTATTATTGCACCTAAGCTCATGACACCAATACATTAACAGGGAAAATCACCGTAGTGACATTGGTTGGGGAACAGATGTCCCCTGTGGAAAGGTAACTTGCCAAGGTTACCTATTAGGTCAAATATAGTGCGTTTGGCTACCCTATGAATGGGTATACAAACGGGAGTCGTCACCCCCAATAGATCTATTCACAATATTCGCGCTTACTCGTAAGCAATTAATGGTTCATGATATGGAAATAATGGCACTGGAAGCTACTTAGGCAATAATATATCTGGATAGCATACAGAAAACACTTGCATTCAAGGTTTATACGGGTTTATAAAGTATTCAAAAGATTGAAATGTGTGGTTATGAACTCATTAAGTCTTTGAAAAGTAATCACATTGTTATAAGATAAACAAGTATGTAAAAGAGTTTGTAAATAAGCATGTATCCCCCTCGCGGGTTTATAAAACATGTAAATAAGTAAAGGCGAGGTTATGAACTTCACAATATCGGTTTTAAGTACTTGTGTATATTAAAAACAATTGAGCATGTATCCCCCTCGCGGGTTTATAAAGCATGTAAATAAGTAAAAGCAAGGCTATGAACTTCACAATATCGGTTTTAAGTACTTGTGTATATTAAAAATAATTGAGCATGTATCCCCCTCGAGGGTTTATAAAGCATGTAAATAAGTAAAAGCGCGGCTATGAACTTCACTAAGTCTTTGAAAAGTAATCACATTGTTATAAGATAAACGAGTATGTAAAAGAGTTTGTAACAGGCATGTATCCCCCTCGCGGGTTTATAAAACATGTAAATAAGTAAAGGCGAGGTTATGAACTTCACCTGATAGGTAGTTGTAATAAATATTCCAAAATGAAAGCTGATGACCTTATCGCAATCTTAACAGGGAAGGTTGATATAACAAAATGATAGTAAACAGCCACGTCACGCAACCTGAGTAAATATGCCAAGTCTTAGGAAGATTGTACTCTAGAACTTTGGTTCTAAGAGTTTAATATTGTTATGAGTTTGATTAGAGATTTTGGAATTATTGTATCACCGTTCAGGCCATCATATTTCAGAAGTCATTCAGTAAACGTTTGAGCGTAGGGCACTTTAAATCGTAAAATCCCAGCAACTCAGTCAAGAGTAATACCAAGATTTACACCCCTTATATGAAGCTTCCTAGTATTGTGGTACGATATAGATTCGGGATAGGATTTTTAAAAGCACATCGATGATGAATTATATAATAGTTATAACATAATCGATTTTTAAGTGTTTTGTTCAATAATTGGAAATGATAAGCACGTTAAGCGTTAATTAAAGTTATGTTTTATAAGTTTTTTTGAACACTATTTTTTACCTTTTTTAAATGTACATTTTAACCCTTAAGAATGAAAAATGGCAAAATATACCCTTGGAGTTTTCACTTTTACAATTCGGTCCTTCTAGTTTAAAAGATGTACAAAGTAAACCTTGTACTTTGGAAAGTGACATAATAGACCCCTATTGTTATAACTTTGATAAAATAACATTTTCAGTCCCTTTAGTTATAAGTTTCGAAAAGTTACTGATATATTCCCTTGCATGGAATACTTTTGCAAAACATGTCCTAAAAACGGCCATGCAAGCTTATTTTAAGACTTCAAATGATATTTGCAGGTTATAGCTTATTAGTATAAGCTAAAATGAGAAGTTTTAACGTAACACAAGTTTAGATTAACGATTCGTTAAGCTATAAATCAAAACGGGTTATTTTAGGTTTAAATAACGAAAACGCGTAGGCGTTTCTTCATTCAAATCCCATTTCTCTTTAGACTTGATAAAGTGGTTTTAATAACATTAGTTTAACTTAATAGAATAGATTATTGACACATTAAACCATTTAACGTTTGATTTAAGAAAAACACAAATTTTAGGGGGTTTTCGGTGCATGGTTTGGATCAAAAAGAGAAATACACATGGTTTTTGAGTTTTAAAAAAACTTTAACAAGAGTAATATTTTAGGGATCTATGAACCATTATAAGAGTGTGGAAGCAGTTGAATTATCATAGAACCAGTGGTTGAGCTTTGAAGATCAACACTGGAGGAAAACGGGTCGAAATGGGTAGAAACGCTCTTTTTTTTTTTTTTTTTTTTTTTTTTTTTTTTTTTTTTCCTACGCCTAGGTTTTACTTCTTCGGGGCTTCAAGGCTTCAATCCTTCTCTTGATTATTATTCTTGGGACTTTTTAGAAGCTTCTTGAGCAGAGATATGTTGCTAGTATGGGTTATAGAAGAAGACGTTGGGGGATGAGTTAGAATGAGGGGTTTTGAGCTCTATTTATACTCGAATGGAACTAGGAGGCCAAGGAGTCATAGTAATCAAGGCTAAGACATATTTATCAGCTAGAGGGTGATGTGGGAAGGCTACATGATGATTTGATAAGGCTAGAAACTAGCTTGAAGTGTTGTTTGGGGTCTTGTGGTACCGCGGGTAGCTTGGAGCCAAAGGAGAAGATGTAGAGCTTTTGTAACCAAGTTGTGAGCTAGATATTTAGGAGAGGTGCTGGTAAGATGGTTAGAGGTGAAGTAGGAGGGTCATGGAGGTGGGCGTTTTATTGGTTGCTTGATAAAATATGTCAAAATAAGCCAAAGAGGGTCGTGGGTTCGAATTAGGTCGAATTAGGGTTTTCTTGGTTATTTTTCGAGTGCATTTGATTAGTAGTGATAGATTAAGGATCGCAAGACTTATATTAAGAGTTTACAACAATTTTTGATTGGTGGTTCGAGTTCAAAATGGGTGAAAATGAGTAAACGGGGCATGGTTTGAAATTAGGGTTCGATTAGGGGTTTCTTTGATTTAATTCGTGTAATCTTGTTGTTCTAAAAATGGTGAAATGATGAGGGTTATGATTTTTGATGTTGTCAATTCTTTACTATTACTTACCAAACTTATCTTGGAGTAATGGTTTGGGTTACAATGGATAAAAATCAAGAAACGGGTCATGGTGTAGTATTTTACTCGGGTTAGGGTTTCTAGGTTTCATTTCATGAAATCTTATGAAATGAGGATGATTATGGAATGTAAATGAAGTTTGTGACTTGCTTGTAACTTGTACTTGATGGATTGTACAGGGTTCTTAGGAAAACAGAGGTAAAACGACTATTTTGAATATCATGCATTAATGACTTATACATTATGCTTTAAAAGACTTGTACCTTATTTTGGAGGGAAAGTATATTCAAATGAGATGTTATATTACTTGTACATGAGCTTTGATTACTTGTACATTCATCTTAAATGTTTACATTACCCAAAATTAGGGTTTAGGCATAAAAATGTGAACGGGTTTAAGCTCGTTGTATTATCGTCGTGAAAAACTTTGTTATCATGAATAACGTCTATGATAAATGGATATTAGATTGTTGACTTGACATATTAGGACATTTACTTGATGTAAACATAGATAGAATAGGCATAGGTCGTTGCGTGAACTCGTTTACTTTAGAAATGTAAATTATGTTACGTAATGAAATGAAATGAAACGAAATTTTATTCCCGTGAAAAAGTAGTACTTAATATAATAAGTAGATATTACATTGATGAAATACTGTAAAATTACGGGTTGTTATAATTATATATGTTTTTAGGTAAAGGGTTACCCCGGTAAAGTATATTAAAACCTAAAAGTTAAGTACAAATGGAATGTGGCTGACGTACCACATTAACCTCAAGCTAAAAAGCTTGATAAACAACTAAAACTAGTGCTTATGACATTCCATAAACACTTACAACTCTAGAGACAACTAATAAATTGAAACTAGAACAAAAGACTCTTCAAAAACCAGCTAACCAGTAACAACCAATTATATATGTTTCCCATGCCTAATCCCTAACCTTTGGTTTGCTCGAATGAGGGAGTGAGCAATAACATGTGTCTGATTCTTGGATTTAAATATGGATATGTGGTTTTGTCGCCCTTGTTGGTGTATTACTGTTGGTAAAGGATTACCTTATCCATACCTAATATTGTTCTTCATCCTAACCTTTGTTTTTACTCGAATGAGGGAGTGATCAATCATATGTATCTCATTCATAGATTTGAATGTGTATATGTGGTTTTGTCACCCTTGTTGGTTTACTACTATTGGTTAAGATTATTAATCCTATTCTTTAGCTTATTCGAGTTAAGGAGTGAGCAATCACAAGTGTCGCGGTCATGGATTTGGGAGTGCATTTGTGGTTTTGTAGCCTTTTCTAGAATATTGGTATCAATAGAGATTAGAAAGAATGATCAACCCTTAAACCTTAACCCAATTTACCTTTTTAGACTTGTTACTGCTTAGCTTTAGTGGTGGAGATGTGTATCATTTCTAAGCTTATGATAGAATACGCGTCACGACCAATCAATTGAGCGAATTACTAGAATGTTACCACATAGATTAGTTGAGTGATTTGAGTGATTTCATTTTTCCTTTTCGTGAGGTGTTTGGTTGTGTGCTAGTAATTAAATAAAAAAATGTTTAAAGAAAAATTCCAAACATTCGTTGGGAATACATTTTCATAAGAAAATCTAAAGTCTACTTGAGGACAAGTAGGATTCAAGTAGGGGCATATTTGATGACATCAAATAACGTCTATTTTATAGCATCATTCATCCCTTCTTTATTGCTCGTTTTATATAGTATTTATATATGAATTGGTACTTAATTGCTTATATTTATTTATTGCAGTAATTATCGAGCATTTAGTAAAAGTTAGCTAAAAGGTACACATTTTGGAGCACAAACGAAGAGTTTAAGAAAGTCTACTGATTTTGACAACCGATACGTTGTACTATTCTAGAAGTATACGTCGTATCCAAGACTTTGACGAACTAAAAGACCATTTCCTGACTTTGAAGAACCCCTACCACCGCCCGCCCCCCCCTCACCCCCTACCCCCCCACACAAAGATATGCCGTATATAAAACACTCTAGTCAACGAGAGAAGAACCAATGGGTTTTTATCACTTATACAACCATATCCAGCAGTAAGATATGGGATTATACTGCACCTAACTTCACAAGACATCCATGACAAGAAGAGATCTATACGTTGTATCCAGAGGACCTCATATGCCGTATTCACGGACGATCCAAAAACATTCCAGAATATATTATTCGCGGAGCCCACACCAAGTTACCCTAATACACCGTATTGAACCATTTCAGTACGGCGTATCGACCTTTTCCAAAATCTATAAGTACAAAACCCTAAAACTCGTTTTAGGTATGTTTTTAACCACCAAGTTCGATTCTTAAAAGATATAAGAAGCTAAGAGGTCCTAAAAGTGCTCCATTCCATTGAAAAAACCCCTGTAATCTCTATTCTCTAAATACGCGTTTGGTTTTTATTAATCGTTCATCTATGAGTTCGTATATTGTTACAATGACTATCAACTAATACCTTTAGGTATTAGCCATGTTTATGATAATATAATGTTTGGTTTGTTTATTCAGATTGTTTACTTATTCGTTGCTTGTTGATTATGTTTATCAATTTATACTCGTTTATGTGCTTAAGTATGTGTTTAACCTATCATTCAACTAGATTAAGGAATACAAATAGAGGGTTAGATAGAGTCCAAGATAGAACTTTATGCAGCCGTTTATATATTTAAAGTAACAGGATCACAAATATTGACCTGTCTTTGCCCTTGGTTTAGTGAATAGGTAGACTAGCAGGTGACCTAGGATTACACATAACGTTCTAATTCCTTGGGTGAAGATCTGGACAATGGACTACTAGTATATAAATGACCCTTAAGCAGTAAGTTAGTAAAGCTTCCATGAGCTAGGTTTTAATATTATCACCATTATCGTCTCCTAAGATAGATTATAATCGACTGTGAATGCTTTATACGGGTTTGGTTAATTGTGACAGAATTACCAAGTCTAGAGTTTAGGGAGAAGACCCACCTAAGCTTAAGAATTATATATCACAAATGAAGTAAAACAATCATTGCACTTATAAACAATACCTACGTTTTATTAGATTAAACTGGCTAATACGTTTTCCTTACATAAGGCTTGACCGCTTCTTTATCTTTTGTTTATCAGCTTGTGTGTGTTAATTGTCATCATTTAGATTAGATAAACCAAAATTCATGTCATTCTCTCAGACTAAAATTGCGTTAGTTTAGGTTTAACATAGAATAACATATAATTAATTAGGACTAACATAGATAACTAAAATACTGATAGATTTAAGTGTTAACACTCGCTCTTAGTGATCGACACCCTACTTACCAACGAACCTACAACTGATCGGGTACACTACCCGTTAGTGTTTGTTAATAGGTAAAGTTAGCAAAATATAAATAGTAAAACTTGAATAATAAATTACCTATGCACGACGACACATCAGTTGGTTCCTCTGTTGTCTCCTAGATTTTCATCTAAGGATGGAAAATTAGGTAAAGGTTGAGGCTCTAGTTCATCAAAAACTCAGGACTCCCCATTAGAACTAAAAAAGAGGTCATGATATACAAGTATTGAAGCCTAAATCCTCTAGTTTTGTGTGGTCCAAAGGTTCTACCTCCATCGAGATTCTTATAGTCTCTTCTACTTCTTTCGGGTAAGTCACGAGCGGTATGTTGTCACACCTCGACAAGGCGGAAACTCAGGAATGCAACATAATGATCAATCATAACAGAAGGTACAAAATAGAGAAAACTACATTGCAAAAACTCCAAGTGCTATGAAGACCATCAACCTCGAACAAACTTGAGTGATGTCCCAAATCACAACTAAAATTCACAATCTCTTACAATTATTCAAATGCCCACACAAGGGTCTAAAATCCAAACTTAATCCAAAACATCCCAATACTAAAAGCAAAACAACAAGCAAGCAAGACTTCACACGAAATTCCACTCTGGATACTTCTAAGTCTGCTATCACAATCACCAAACTATTCTGCTTTCACTTCACCTGAAAATGATACTCGAAAACGTCAACAATAATGTTGGTGAGCTCGTAGGTTTGACCTTAAACCCAAAAGCTGTGCCAATATTTCAACAGTGGACAATAGTAATATATGACAGTGAATATATGAAAACAATTCAAGACATAGAATCCTACGCTAGTCAATCACCATATGTCACTTACGTACCTAAAGGGCCTACCAGCTGGAGCACTAATATTAGGGTAGGACCTCATACAAACTTGGGTAGGCGTACCCACCGGCTCTAATAATCACACAAATACTGGGTAGGCGTACCCATCGATCCAAATATCTCTAACACCTGGGGTAGGCGTTACCCATAGATCTACCTTATCATTGCATAAGATTCACATAACCAGTCATTAAGCATTATCTCTTTGTCCCAAAAAACAAACCACCATTTCGCCACAGTTCGAATTCAAAAATATTTCAAAAAATTATGAGTATCATTTTCCCCCAACGAAAAACATAAAAGTGGGTCGGGTTCTACGAGGAACTCACCTTAAGCAAGCTCTTTAGCAACCAAATCTCATATCACACAAGCAATGCAACGACGGACCGCACACGACACTATAGTCCAAGCTTTATGTCCCCAATTAATCATCCATTCAAAACAATCTTTACGTTTTGATGCATAGAGTTATAGACGCGTTGTACAAATTACCCAAAACAATTTAGTGTGTGTGATGGTTGACAAACTTATTTCACATCATATAAATCTCATTCCCCGATAATACATACTTATACTATTTAGAAAAAATAGATAAGTGATATAGATAAATATTTATAATTAATAATTATAAATATATTTCGACAAGTCCATTCAGTAAACCTTAGTCACCTCAAAATAATCATAATATGGTTAAAAATGAAACGTTTACTCATAATAAACACATTAGAGAAGTTTCGAGAAAAAATTATATTTTTTTGTTCTCTTTACTGATTTATTAAAATAAATAAAATAGATTATAATATCTTTATTATTTAAAAATCAAAAAATCATGTTTTTTTTCTAGTAAAATTTCTAAGTATAAACTTTATACGATCTTCTTCGACATGACCCGTACGTCAAAACAACGTTTTTCCAAAGGTTTCAAACCTTATTTTAAACACTTTCTTATTAATTCGGACACTTTTCGACAAAATTCTCAAATTCTCAAATCTTTAACGTTTAACTAAAAAACGTTTTTCTCAAATTTACCGTTCAATATCCGTCGTTATAATACATTTCATTTTCAAGTCCGACAAAACTTCACAAACGATCTAAAATATGCTATTGGGTCTTTAAGGCCCAACAAAGGTCCATTAAGACATTTATAAGTCTAAAATACGACCCAAGTCCAAAACCAAGGTCTATTTACATATATAAGTATATACTTATATGTAAAAAATAATCCGGACGACAATAAGCCCTCCCATTAAGCCATGACTTAAATAGACTTATTGGGCCGTGAGCCCATATGCTCAAAAATACGTATATTAAGCTTTGAAAATAAGCTAATAAGCTACGTATCGCATTTGGTTACTATCATAAGCCTCAAAAATAGTCCACAACATACGTCATAACACAAAAATAATCAAAATCACTTTTCTAGTGATTTTGGGAAGTTAACGTGACATATAAGCCCACAATAAGCCAAGAAATAGCTTAAAATAAGCCCGAATAAGCGATACAAGCTACTATACAATAATAAGCATTTTCTAGCCATCCAGTATATTATTCAACCATCATGAACATAACATCAAAACTACAAAAACCCTCTTTTTCTTTCTTTTATTCAACGAACCAAACACACCCTTTTTATTCATTTCACTTCCAAAAATCGATTTTCACAACGATCACTACTTGTACAACTAACATCTATGCATAAAAATAAACCAAAAGGACAAACGAAATTTAAATTTGAAAATTACAAGGAAATAATCTTCACCAAATGTATAATTTCGTACACGAACCGGACCCAACCCCAAAACGTTGTTTAAATAACATACCTAAACAATTGTATCACCCGTGGAATTTCACGTTCTAGATCAGTTGGAAAAAATTTATGGTGGATTATGGTCGGCTTAGGGCTGTTTCTCCTGCGGACGAACACAAGCACACACACAAGGTGTGTTTGTTTTAAGTTTTTTTGAAATTGAAATATGAACATGAATGGAAATATCTAGTGGAAAGGGACATTATTATTTGTTCACACTTTAGACACCATGCTAAAAACTAGCCCCTCCTTGGTCCCCTCTTGACCATTTTTGACCGGCCATGGGATCCTAGGGGGTCTCGGGTCTTTCTTTTTTCGTGTCGAGTCTCACTTATCAAAAGCTCGTTAAACTAACCGTTAAATTTTTACCCCAAGGCTTTAATTAGCATTTTTATTCACCTTAAAAATACTTTTCCATTAACCTAGAGTATTTACATGACATATTTTCACTTTAAACCCTTTCAAAACTCATTTGGACATTAACGGACGTGTTGGACTCGTTTTTGGGCATTTCTCAAAATTCACGGGTCAAACCACCCGGAATACAAATAACACAATAATACCTTCCAAAAAGGATTAATAATCACAATAAACCACAATTCATCATAATTCTCATAAAAATCACCACAATTCTCATAAAAATCACCACCGTCAACACGGTACAAAATCTGAATAAACTGACAAAAGTCAAATAGTCAAAGGACTATAAATGAAATATTTAGAACATAAAAAAGGCAAAGGTTACATTCTACCCCCTTAAAATAATTTCGTCCCCGAAATTCAACTACTAACATCACTAAACAAACGCGAGTACTTTAATTTCATCTGATCTTTACGTTCCCACGTGAATTCAGGGCCACGTTTTGAATTCCACCAAACCTTGACAATGACAATCCTACTACGCTTCAGCTTCTTAAACTCTCTTTCTAAAATTCTTCACAGGCTTCTTTCACAAAATTCACCTTAAGCATCAACTCGAATCTCATCCAAAGGTACTTGTAGTGTTGGATCAGCCAAACACTTCTTAAGGTGATTACACGTGGAAATTGTCATGAAAACCCCAGGTTTCAACTCCTTATGCAAAATCTACCGTATAGGCCCACAAGGCCTACTTTCTTCTCAACAATCTCAAATGGTCAACAAAAACCTTAGGTGCCTAACTTCCCATTTCTTCTTAAGCGTACCACACCTTTTACAAGGCGACACTTTGAGCGAGACATAGTTACGATACACTATCTCTAGAGGGCTTCCTCCACATATTTGCGTACTTTTCTGATGATCACACGCATCCTTAAGTCTATCCTTAATCTGCAAGAATCTTCTGAAGTCTCCTTTGTACTATACTCAGGTCCCTATCTCAACTAACCTTCTCCACCTAGCCCACATTTAATTGGGCGTATGACACTTTCTACCATACATTGGCATCAAACAGGAGAGCACTCTCACACTAGCATTGATAAACTATTGTTATTACGAAAAACTCAAAACCAACCGGATAGTATCGAACATCACTAAATTTTCCCATGGAAGTCATACGGACGCACGCTTTTGTTAAGCATGTCTTCTAATGTCTAAGCATGTCTTCAAAAGTTTGAATAGTACGCTCACTCTGACCATCGGTCTGAGGGTGATAAGCCATACTCATGTCTAAATAAGTCCCTAATGCCACTTGCATTGACTGCCAAAACCTCGATGTGAAACGACTATCATGATCTGATATAATCGAGATCGACACACCATGTCTAGCAACTATCTCATTCAAATACAATCTAGCCAACCTTTCCATCTTATAATCCTCACGCATAGGTAGGAAATGAGCAAACTTAGTTAATCGGTCCACAATAACCCAGATTGTGTCATGCCCACTACTAGTCCTAGGAAACTTAGTCACAAAATCCATAGCTATCCCTTCCTATTTCCATACGGGAATCTTAAGTTGCTGGAGCAAGACAGATGGCCTTTGATGCTCAGCCTTAACTTTCAAACAAGTTAAACACTTACTAACATACTCAGCTATATCCTTTTTCATTCCAGACCACCAATACCTCTCTCTCAAATCATAATACATCTTATCAGCTCCTGGGTGTACAGAGTACTTTAACTTATGGGCTTTATCCATTATCAGGGTTCTCACCTCACCCTTCAAAGGTACCTATATCATCTCATCTAAACCTTTCTGCAATACTACAAACTCATCCACAGCCTCCTTCTGAGCCACCAGTATACTATATTTGATACTCGACTAAAGGATCATATTCATATCTCTAACTCTCTTAGGATTTTCTCTTTCCTTCCTACTTAGGGCATCAGCCACCACATTCGCCTTACCAGGATGGTAGCGAATTTCACAGTCATAATCACTAAACAACTCTATCTATGGTAGCATATTTTCACTGTCATAATCACTAAAACAACTCTATCCAGCGACGCTATCGCATATTCAACTCTTTCTGACTAAAGATATGTTGAAGACTCTTATGGTCCATATTAATGACACTTTTGTCCCATACAGATAATGTCTCCAGATCTTAAGTGCAAACACAACCGCACCCAACTCTAAATCATGGGTAGTATAATTCTGCTCATGAATTTTCAACTGCCTAGACGTATAGGCTATCACCTTACCTCTTTGCATTAAAACACAACCTAGTCCTATCCTGGATGCATCATAATATACCACAAAATCATCTGGTCCATCGGGGAGAGCTAGAACAGGTGCATTACACAACTTATCCTTCAAGGTCTGAAATGCCAATTCCTGTTCCTCACCCCAATCAAAAGTCTTACTTTTCTGAGTCAAGATAGTAAGAGACTTAGCTATCTTAGTAAAGTTCTCAATGAACCTACGATAATACCCAGCCAATCCTAAGAATGAACGAACCTCAGTCGTAGTTCTAAGGGCTTTCCAATTCTTAACAGTTTCAATCTTACTAGGGTCCACATGAATTCCACTACCATTTATCACATGCCCAAGAAACTGCACTTCTCTTAGCTAGAATTCTCACTTAGAAAACTTAGCATATAGTTTCTCCTTTTTGAGCAGTTCCAAGACTAACCTTAAATTTGCTACATGTTCCTCTTGAGTCTTAGAGTAGATTAATATATCGTCTATAAACACTATCACAAATTTATCAAGATACGGCCTACAAACTCTATTCATCAAATCCATAAATATTGCTGGTGCATTAGTCAGACCAAAGGGCATTATAGTGAACTCGAAATGTCTATAACGAGTCCTAAACGCAGTCTTTGGTATGTCATCCGCGTGCACTCTCAGCTGATGGTATCCAGACCTAAGATCTATCTTCGAGAAAAACTGCGACCCTTGCAGTTGATCAAATAGATCATCAATTCTAGGAAGCGGATAACGATTCTTAACAATCAACCTGTTCAATTCTCTATAATCAATGCACATCCTAAAAGAACCATCCTTTTTCTTAACGAACAATACCGGCGCTCCCCGAGGCGATGAGCATGGTCGAATGAAACCCTTGTCTTGGAGTTCCTTGAGTTGTCCTGACAACTCCTCCAATTCAGAAGGTGCCAAACGATAAGGAGACTTTGATACCGGCGTTGCTCTGGGGATTAACTCAATCCGAAACACAATTTCCTGAATAAGCGGTAATCCAGATAGATCATCCGGGAATACCTTAGGAAAATCTCTTACCATAACAATCTCTTCCTGTTTCTTATCACTAGCCTTAGCACTCATCAACAATCTCGCTTTCTTTTCTGGTCTCTCTCCTACTACTCTAAGCACCTTGCCATCCGGTAGTGGTATCCTTACTACCTTCTCATGACAAATTATTTCAGCGTTATAGTTAGACAACTAGTCCATACCTATAATCACGTCAAAACTCCCATGTCCAAAAGGTATCAAATCGATGTCAAAGACATGACCCTCGATTTCCAGTTTGCAACCCTTAATAACTTTATCAATCTCTACTAGCTTCCCGCTAGCTATCTCAATCTCAAATCTGAAACCTAAGTCACTGGGCTCTAAGCCGAACAGAGATATAAAAGTAGTAGAAGCAAAACTATAGTCGGCACCAGAGTCAAATAAGGTAGTGGCAAAATGATTGTTCAAAGTAAACGTACCCGTCATAATGTTCGGATCCTGGCGAGCTTCCTCTGCTCCCAACATAAATGCCCTACCCCTAGCCTAGTTCCCTTGGTTTCCTTGACCCTGACCCCCGTTATTAGCAGCAACTTGATTTGGACGATTTTCTTTCGGGCCTCGTGCCCTATTCAATCTAGGACAAGCTGACCTGACATGGTCGGTACTCCCACACTCATAACATGCCCTAACAGTTGGGTTTCTAGCATTGACAGGATTCACATTCCTCGGCACACCTCTACAATCCCTTTCCAAATGTCCTGGGCGGTTACAGTTGAAGCATGTTCGACAAGGTCCACCAGGTACATGGTAGGAGTTGCAGGTGGTACACTTGGGCCAAATACCTGTATTCTCTCTTCCTACAGGGTTTACAGTGGTAGCAAAAACATTCCCAGTCCTAGTCCTCTTATTATCATCCCTTCCACTCCTATCCTTGCTAGGTTCCCCTACATTTCCTCTTTTCTCAACCTTCTTAATTGATCCATTTCTTACAGCCTCATCAGTCAGTGCACTAGAAATATGCACTTCCTTCTGCATAGTCTTTGGCTTCGTTGCTGCCACCATCCTGCGGATTTGTGGAGCAAGGCCATACACATACCTCTCAATCATCCTACTCTCAAGAGTTACCAAATGTGGAACTAACCTAGCCAACTCATGAAACCTATCAGTATACGCAGCATGGCCAGCCCCGACCATGGTGTGATTCCACAACTCAGATTCCAACTTTTGCATCTCATGACTAGGACAAAACTCTTGTATCATCATAAACTTAAAGTCATTCCATGACATACTAACAGCAACTTCTCGGCTTAGCGTGCGGATCTGAGAGTTCCACCACGTTAAAGCCTTACCCACAAATGAACCAGCAGTGTATTTCACTTTTTGGTCAATACTACAACCACTCATATCATGCACAGACTCCATTTTCTCAATCCAACGAGTAAGAACTACAACACCTCCCTTACCATCATATTCCTTAGGGTTACAAGCTAAGAACTCCTTATATGAACAACCTACCCGGTTGCCATTCACTATCACATTCCCAACGTTCTCCTGAACGTTCTCATTAACCACATTACCATTTTGATTTCCAACATTTCCTCGGTTACTAACCTGAGCCAACATGGCGGGTAAGAGGTTCTGCAATTGTTGGGCAATGATCGTTGAGAAGTCGGGTGCACCCCTATTGGCTCTCTCTACATTCCCATTGACTCCCTCTACACCCTCATTATCTCCTATACCCTGGTCATTTCCTTGACCATTCAATTCATTAACACGCTCATCATTACCTTCCCTAGGTCTTCTACCCCTTCCACCTCTACCAACCCGTTCACCCGTTCCCCCTCCTAGTGATTCGGCAGCAGGCCGGCCAGCACTTCGGGTCCTCATCCTTGGCGGCATTATCTATACGAGGGAGAACATGGGCAACGTTAGGTAAGTGGGAAGACTCACACATATATTAAGAAGTATCTATATATATAATATATATATAAATATATATATAAGATATATAATAATATATATATATATATTATATGTATAAAAAATATATACACGTACCTCTACCTACGGTGTCAACATCGATTTGTGTGAACAACATTATCAAGTATGAGTGAGTTGTGATACGCTTATAACAACGTTGGCCACCGTACTTATATTCGCATCCTTTCCTATTCATATCCAATATTGAGCCCACCCATTTCAATGACTGACATAACTAAGGCACCAAACCGCGAACACATAAAGGCACACAGAAGCGGAACACCGCGCACATAGATCCTAAAGTGTTCAAATGTTGTGTTAAAAGAAAGAGACTAATTCGCCTTTAACAAAAAGGATTAATTCGCCTTGAAAGAAATGTGATTAATTCGCCTTCAAGAACAGAACTAATTCGCCTCCAGCAAAACGGACTTCAACTTTTCCAAAACACTAAAAGACTCACTTTTTGACGTTTTTACTCAAAATTTCTTGTACAACTTACCTATCTAAGCCTAGTAGAACCTTAAAAATACAAACTTTAAACTTTTTAACACAAAAAATTTCAAATCAAGATTTTGGACACAAAAGTACTTTTCGAACCAAAACTTATCAAAATGAAGATTTCTATGTATTTTCCAAGGTTTTGCTTATACACCTAGATAATACTAAGACAAAAGAAGAAGAAAGTAGTAAACTTTATGGTTTTTAAACCCATAAAAAGGTAAGAACCCTTTGTATGGTTTGAACCAAAAGACGAACAAAAACAAGAGGTAAACAACGCACACAATAACAAGATATCACCCCATGGCTCTGATACCAATTATAGAATATAAGTAATCTTTAAACACACACACAAGTATGAAGAAATCTAGAGAGAGAAAGAGAGTGGGAGGTTGCTTCTAGTGAGAGAAAGTGAAAGAGGATAATGTATAACTATGTGTAAAAATGAAACAACCAACACCCTTTCCACAGCATGGAAAGGGTTTATATACTTACATAGGCCGGCCATATGGCTTTGTCCATGGGCTTTCCATGGGCTTTTCCTAAGCTAGCCTATCTAGTTTTCAAATATACTTAACGAGCTATCTAACGATATTTATGGAAGTGACCGATACTTTCGTAGTCCTAACAACTTTGGTACGAGAATTTTATTGTTGGTTTTATTAATGTTAACTGAATCTAATTTGGTTTTTAGTTATGGTTTTTGTTTGTTTTACTTTATATATATGTTTATTGATGAGTTTGGCTATTGAATACATTGATTTTGTATACATTCAAGATTTTCAAGCCGAGCTCAAGCTTTGATCGAATCCTACTCAAGCCAAACTTAAGCTTGGATGATTAAAGCTTGACGAGCTATCAAGCCAAGCTCAAGCCTAATATTTTTTTCGAGCCAAGCTCGAGCTCGACATGAATCGATTGCACCCCTACCGCATCTCATCCGCCTCTCCATTAGCAAAGCACAACATAAGCATACGCAGAAGGCATTGGTCCAAAGATTATATATAAGCTTAAAGAAACCATGGAACCGGATAAAGAGGTATCGACCCGCCATGGCTGCAAACACGAATTTGTGATGCCACGCCAAGATATGGGTCGCTTTCACCCTTAATGATCTGACGACCTATTGTATGTTCAAAATAATAATTGCACACCAAACATTCCTCAATAAGCAAATTATCTATAAAAATGCACTACATGCATGCAAATATAATAATTTGCCACGCCATGGCTGCAAATTCAATAACTTGGTTCAGAACACAAATAAGTTTTGCTATCCATGAACTAAGCTGACCGTATAATGGCTCAGATATACGAGTGCGGAACCAGACAAAAGGGTATTCAACCAGCCATGGCTGCAAACACGATGTCGTGATGCCCCGCCAAGATACGGGTCGCTTTCACCCATCATGATCAACAACTAATTATAGTTGTAAAAAGTAAACGCATGTAAGCAATAGTATCTTCATCGCCATGTGATAGTGCAACCTGTAACCAAATATGTAAGACACAAATTACTATGCCAACATATTACATTAGTATAATTACGGATATGTCTACCATGACTACAAGCTGAGCAAGCCTGCCCCGCCATGGCGGCACCAAAAAACGTGCAAAACTCACAAACATTCGAAAGAACTGCGTTTTTGTGCATAAAGAAAACACAAAGGAAAATGTGAGCCGATGCAACACGCATCAAGCGAATAGGCAAGATACACACAGCCCACAAACAACTATAACTGTCAACCCAAACACCCTAATTCCAACAATACCAACCCCTTATTCTAACAAACCAAAAAATTATAACCATTCAGTAATTAATGAACCATAAAAAACCTAAAGTTTATATAAACGAATAAAATCTATAAATGAAAATAAAATCAACAAAAACCTCAAATTGAAACAAAACCCTAATCTGATTTTTTTGACTTTGGTATAAATAATTTTTACCTTCCTATATATTTGTGGACGATTATAATTCAAATCAACACAAAGTCTCAATCTCAGGAACCCAACCGAAACACCAATCAACATAAACTATCTTCATCTGCAAGAACCCAACTAAACGACCATGCCAAAGTTAGCTAAACCACCATACAGTGTGAGAGAGAGTGAAAGGTTTTATTTTTAGAGAGAGGGAAAGAGAGATGAAGAGGTAGGTGAGATCCGGTATGGTGATGCGGGTTTTGTAGACTCACAAAAGTTTTATAATCCCCTAGGCAGAGTAACTAATCGTTGGATTGTAGTATAGCAAGACTCGAGGGTTGTTATCGTTCTCTAGGGGAATACTTGTGAAGGCTCGAACTAAATGTAACTAAGGTCTAAGGGTTGTGAGAAGATTATTTTTGTATTTTTATATTTTTAAGAAAGCATGTAAAATATCAGGTTTGAAGGGGGTTTTGGTTTTAAACTAATAAAACTAAAATAAATCTAAACTAACTATTTGAGAACTCGTATAGGTAAACAAACATGTTTACTTAATCATACATTAATCCTTAGTTTGATCCTCCTAATCCTATTGCCCGTCAACCTTGTGATGTAATAATGTATAAGTATTTCCTAATTCATGAACGAATTACATGAACCCGCCGTCTATGTAATATTCCGTTAAGGCAACGTACAAGTAAGGTAGTATAAAGACTCTTACAAGGCCCCTAAGGGTACATTACACGCATTAAAACACTTAAAAGGTGATCAACCATATTAGGGCAAGATAGTATGAAGACTGTTGCGATGGTATCCTTTCTACACAATCACGTTTCCCTAGACGTCTTTGCAAGCAATTAAGAATCTAATATTCTAGAGCCTAACGTGCACACACATCAACAAGAAGCAATAGAAAAAGGATTTACAAACTAAGTTTCATGCAATCATAAGTAAACACTAATAAATCTAGCCTAGCAAGTTAATTGAAAGTAAAGAACAGATAATCAAACAATACATAGACATGTTAAAAGATTAAGGGATGAAAGATCTTCACTTTAATTAAACATGGAGTAATTGGTGGATACAAAGGGTTTAAGAACCCTAAAAATGACCTAAAAGCTGCTACAAATCGTCCCTTTAGGATACCCTACAAATTCTACTTTTTGTTCCCCCTAAAACACAAAATTTAGGGTTTGTATATATAGAAAAGTAAACGCAATGGCGTCACTTGTAAGTTGCAACGCCGTCAGCCCGCGAATCTTCTTAGGGTTTCTTTTGAGTCAGCTACTTCTGACGCCGTCACCAAAATCTTGACGCCGTCGCTTGAACGTCCTGACATTGTCGCAAGGAATTGTGTCGCCGTCTCCGGCCACTGTATGCAATTTTTGAGCCTCTTCGTGTATAGTTGCAATCTTGTCCCATTTCTTCCCAAATTGAGTCCAAGTCACGTGTATTTCCTCCAAATGCTATCCAAGTGCTAAAAACACAAAAAGAAACGATTAAGCACATATTTTGGGCATATTTGCATGATTTAGGGGGTTAAATGACCCTGAAAAAATATATAAAATGACACCTTATCAAATGCCTCTACACTTGGGATTTGCTTGTCCTCAAGCAAATGAGCTTTTCTACCTAGTTAATAGCAATATCGGGGGCATTTAACTTACTCAATAAAGATAATTTATGTAACACCCCCAAAATAGGTCGCAGCGGAATAAGGGTCCGGGGCGTGTTACTTATCAGATCAATAACACAAGATAATATAAGAACGACACAAAAAGTCGTTTTCGAGTTCATCTACATGCCTACGATCCGTCATGACATGTATTATTCTAAAAAAAATAAAATAAATACTACCTCCTTCCTATTATTAATGTCCAGTTTTTACTATTGCATTCTTTTTATTAACTTTGAACTTAAATACTTTTTGTAGTTATATAGAAACTTGAAGGAATTAAACCAAATGAAAATGACATTTAAAACACAATCCATACCATATATTTTACATCATGTATTATAAAACCAAAAACAAAAATATTTTTAAGCGGTAAAAATTTGAAAAGAAAGACTTAAAAAATCACAAGGGACATTTAATATGGGACGGAGTAGTACATTATTTTTTGAATTTGATCAGACCCTTTTTGATCTTTTTGTTAAAATGTGTTTAAACTTGTTTTTGAAACTTTTTAGTTTAGTAACTTTGTTACAAGTCCTTTACAACAACTTATACAACATGTCTTACATACTTAAGGTCCTTAGTTCATGATTTGTCCAAATATTATCCAAGAATCACAAGATCCATAAGTCTACATACTTATTTGTTCATAAACTTCAATAAGTACACTTTTTAAGTAACTAGTTTATATATACTTTTTATACATAAACCACACTTGTACAATACTTATACTTCTATTCCAACATGATATTAACATCCATATAACATATGTAAAAGTATACCAAATCATAACCAAGTGTAAAAATCCATTTTACAAGTTAATAAGTTTCCTAGATGGTGATTCACTATATAAACATTATATACACATAAAATCATGAATGTAAAGAGATTAAGGTTTTTAGATAACATTAATATGAAATTTTGACATGACCCGTAAGCTCATACAACGTTTTCCAAGGTTTTAAACCTTATTTTCAACTATATGCATCTCTCAAATCATTTTCATACTCTATATAGTCTCAACCATTAACTTCCAACTTTTCAGTTTTCGACAGAAATTTATAGTTACTTTATGACCATAAATAAAATATTAAACACCTAATTGATGGTTTTACTTGCATTACCTAGTTCCCCAATGAGTTGCGAGCTACTGTGATTTTTTAGAAAAAATAATATTAAGTGGAACTATTTTATAAAAATTCATCTTTGCAAAGTACTCAGATTCGGATCTGATCGAACCACTCAAAAGTTTGTCTTGACCAGACCCATTTAGACGCTTGGGAAAATTCTACAAAAATTTCAAAAATTCATATACATCATGAACTTACTATAGTAGGAGTTTCGTTTATTAAAACAAAGTTTTGATATGGTTTTTGACCTCATAAACACAACTCATAATCTGACCCGAATTTACTGTTTCGACAACGAATCTTGTAAAATCAATTTGACTGAGCTCCCGACCTCAAAACCTTTCGGGGCTGGACCTTTTAAAAACTAGACTATCTGTAGATAATTTTAGGCTCAAGAAAATCAATAAAAGCTATCCGTATGACCAAGTTATGACACTTACAAGATGACCTTTCAAAACTGCCAGCTTTTAATTCCGAATTTACAAACCCGAAAACCCTAATTACACATGCTTAACACCACTAATCATCCCAAAAACGATTTTTAAAGATCAAAACCCTAATTTTACAGATCTTATATAAACCCTAATTCATTCCATCAATAATTGTTACATGAATTGAAAAGAAAGTTAAAACAATTAGTGTTTTTAAACATACCTTGATCCTTAATTCTTGAAACCTTAAATCACCAAATTGATCTTGAATAAAAAAAATCTTTTTTTTTCTTCTGCTCTAAGGTTCGACCGATAAAAATATATATGGGATTATGGGTTTGTATTTATAGTGCAAAGAAAGGGGATTTAGATAATTACCATATTAGAATTCTAATTATACTAAAATTGTGTTTCCTTTTTTTTCTTTCTTTATAACCGGCCCATAAACACCCCCTTAAAATATATTTTTTTATTTTTTTATAAATTTTGAAATTTATTAATATATATTTGTTATTTATATATTTTTTAATTATTATTAATTACACATTAAACCCTTAATTTTGACATTTTTTATAAAAACCTTTTATTCTACCTTTTAAACCTTTTAAATTAAACTAACTTAAATAATTATAAATAAATTTCATTTCTAATCATATTTTTTTAACTTATTACCACTAAAATTCACCTAACTAAAATTTTAAACTAATCTTCTACTCTCACGAACACCTATTAATTAAATACGTAAATACATATACATATAAATACGTACACACATAAAATTTACCATCATTTTCATTATCACTAAAATGTGAACATAATGAAATATCCAAAGCAACCATAACTTCAATCACCATGAGACGATCACGCTCAATGGATTTGTAACCAACTCACATAGAATCACATAACCACATAATTACTATAACACATAATAAAACTCAAATCAATACTAACGGTTTGACTAACCCGCTCAAGTCGCGGTTGTCACAGTATCCCCTCCTTAGGGAAATCTCGTCCTGAGATTTAACTAGCAGGTTCAACATCATCATCAACAAACAATCGGGAATACTTAGCTTTCATATGGTCCTCACGTTCCCACGTGAACTTAGGGCCACACTTTGAATCTCATCTAACTTTCACAATCGAAAACCCACTGCTTACAACTTCGCTTGCCCATACAAGGGTACAAATAGCGACATAACAACTCTAAGCAAAAATAAACATCCAACTACATGAACATCGCCCGTCATCGAGGAAACTCGTCAAAACCTTAAGTTGTGTAACAACGTCATTCATAACCTCACCCCGCAACTCATCAAACAAGAACTGTCTTGGAACTAAGTTATGAGTTGTTACAAAGCTCAACGTTTTTGAAGAATCGGCTCGACTTCGAGTTTATTCAAAATATAACATTAACCAAACCACATAAGAACATTTAAGGGTGCACTAAAGTCTACCAGACCCTATGTACCCAACTTTAATTAGTACTTCCAACTATAACTTGCTCAATGAGTACGTGTGGATACTTAGTTTTCATAAAATCCTCATAACCTCGCTTCGAGTTCCAGCAGACTTTAACTATCGAAATCCTACTAGGCTTCAAACTTTTAACCTCACGATCGATAATCTTGACAGGTTCCTCCACAAAACGAAGAGTTTTGTGTACCTTAATTCTTTTCAAAGGCACGTGCATATTTGCATCTGACCAATACTACTTTAAATTTTTAAAACTCATCAAATATGCTACTAAATTATTGAGACAATCTTAATCGATAGGTCATAGGACCGATCCCTTTAATGATCTCAAATGGTCCCACATATCTTGGTACTAACATTTCTTTCTTTCTAAAATGCACTACCTCCTTCCAAGACGACACTTCCAATAACACTTGATCTCCAACCTCAAACTCTAGGTGCTTGCCTATTGTCAGCTATTGCCAAAAAGCTCTTTGGTAATCTCTAGCCGCCTTTGAATGCTTTTCGTCTAATCAACATCCACTTATTTGTTTCTCTTGTCACCAATTTCTGATCAAATCGACCGAATTTCTCCAATTTAGCCCAAAGGATCAATGTGACCTACACTTCTTCCAAACAACGCTTCAAATAGAGACACATCAAAACACCCGAATGTATAACTAATTTTTATAGAAAACTCAGTTTAAGGGTAATGAATAATCCTAATTACCACAAAAAAAAATCAATCACGCACGCTCTCAACATATCCTTCAAAGTCTGAATGGTACGCTCACTTTGTCCGTCCGTTTGAGGATGATAAGTAGTACCATGTTTTAGCCGTGTTTCTCAATGCCTTCCGCAATGTCTACCAAAGCCCGCGAAATTAAATCTTCCACCATATCTGAGATATAGACACATGCACTTCATGCCTTGTAACTATCTCATTAGTGTAAAGTCTTGCCAAATTCCCCATTTTAAAATCTCACGTACGACATGTAATGGTCATACCTAGTCAGCTCCTATCGACTATTACCCAATTCGTATCATACCTACTACTTGATCTTGGCAACCTTATTAAAGGTTCATAGTTATTATATCCTACTTCCACTCAGGTATCTCTATTGTTTCAATAAACCCGAAGGTCTTTGATGTTTCAGCATTCACCTTTAAATAAGTCAAACAATTGCTAACATAGGTAGCAATAACCTTTCCTACATGGCTACAATACCTATCTTCTAAGGCAAGTACGTCTTGTTCCGTTTTTTTGGATTTTTTATTTTTTTTTCTTTTTTTCTTTTTCTTCCGAAATGTACCAAGTACCTTGATGCATGAGCCTCATCTATCATTAATGTCCTTACATCACCTATTAATGGAACCCATAATAAATACATACCTACACCTTCCTTCCTTTCCATTAGTTAGTCCAAGCCACGCAGCATTTTTGCTGTCGCGTTCTCTACCTTGCCTTATTGCATGAGTACACAACCTAATCCTTGATTCGATACGTCGCAGTAAACTATAACTCTTTGGTTCCATCAGGCAATGACAATATTGGTGCATCACATAAATTATCCTTTAACGTCTGAAAAGCTTCCTATTGTTCCTTGGCCCACTCATACTTCCGAATCTTCTGCGTCAGTGAAGAAAAGGCATAACTGTAACTCAAAATGTCCATACTGCGTCCTAAGGCAGTCTTTGAAATATCTTCTTCATGCACTCTCTCAACTTATGATAACCAGATCTTCGATCTATCCTAGAAAAATAACGCGAAGCTTGTAACTGGTCGAACAAGTCGTCGATCCTGGAGAGATTCTTGGTGGTCAGCTAGTCCAACTCTCAATAGTCTATGCACATTTGAAATGAACCGTCCTTCTTCTTGAACAACACATGTGCTCCCCACAGAGAGTGACTTGATCGAATAAAACATATATCAAACGAATCCTAAGGGTTACGAACTATTGAATAGGGTAACAAACGAATATCGAATCAAAGGCTAGAAAATATCTAAGGGATTTCACATATGGAAATAGATGCTGATCAAATGTCATAAGAATCCTTAAAAGAAAGGATATAATATATGTACCGATAGAAAACGCAAACGAAAGAATCAACAAGCGTACCACGACAAAAGAAACACATAACGAATAACAATATGTATCAAGATTGATAAATGAAAAGATAGGATTCTTATACCAATAACCGACTTTACTCGAAAGAACCAACTAAATAATGTTTTTATAAAAATCAATTTATAATAATAAAGAAAGTCATTTTAATTATAAAAAAATCATTAAAAAAATTGTCTTAAATATAATCTTTATAAAATTCATTTTAATCATGGTTGTCATAAAATCCAGAGACAGTTATTAAACAGTGTGTCGCATCTTACCCATATAAATTACTTTAAACATCCTTTTTATAATTATAAAATCTATCAAAAACAAGAATAAAAAAATATTATCATATCTTATTCATAAATATTATCTAAAAAAATAGTTTCTCACCAAACACCATCAAAATATACTTCAAAAGGTTTTCATAATTCAGCATTAATATAAAATATGTTACTCAAACAAGGACATCGTAATACCAAAAGAGATTTGTAAAATACCATAAAGACTCTAACATAGTTTTATTGTTTGAAAGCGAAAGAAAGTACCATGAACCATATAATTAGAATAACAGTGAAGCGAACATGCACAAGAGAAATTCATACGAAGATATTACGAACCAAAAGAAGAACGTAAGGACTAATGCGTACTTACGATCAAAAGGAAAACCATAGAGAAACGTCGGTACTAACATGTTGCAACATGTTACGAAACCAAAGGATATATAGAGAACGGAGTAATGATATGCACTAATATTTTAGGAACAATTAGTGCTTAAAAGAAAATTTTGATACTCATAAGAGTAATAAATACAACAAAAGAACCAATGGAACGTACCAATATCCAAAGAAACAGATCCAAACAATCAATATTCATTAAGGCGCCGAATAAAAAAGTTAGATCATCCATACCGTCATGGTACAAACAAGGGATGCAAAAATGAGGGTTATATATCATAAAAAAGTTAGATCATCCGAGCGAATAATCGAGTAGACGAACAAACTTAATAATCATAATAATAGTATTAACGGGTATCCGGGGTATCCGCAAGCGATAGCTAGAAGGAAAACTTAATAACTTCATAACTATTCATAATACAACCGCACATAATATAACATCTTACACTACCACATTACAAACAAACACCGATCAATGCAATCATAGTCACAAGTCTATGTGTGTGATGCCTTTATAATTATGTTGGCCACCATAATTCTAATTCCCTCTTTTCCATACGCATACGTACTTCCAAGACTACACATCTCAATGATAACGCACATATACCACATAGCACATATACACAAACTCAAATATAGCTCAAACATGATGATCCCTCTAAGACACTATATAAATATGAAATCAAAATCGACCGAAAGAAAACAGAAGTAACATAGTAACCGAAATACAAAATATATAGAAGAAATCATTGATAATAGCAATGCATCGAGATAGAAGACGAAATAAACTTATGTTGGGCCTCGCTTGGGTTTGACTTTGCTTTCGCATAAGTCACCCGACTCCGCGAGTCCAGGCCTGCTTTGAGCATCCGACAGGAGATCTGAGTCGGCCTCCTTCTACGACTCTTCTAACTATCCTTCCTCCTTTAGTTTCTTCCTATCCTCATTTAGTTCCACGGAGAGGATTTTCCCAGCTATTGGCTCCTACTTTTGAATCATAAGCTATCGAGTAGCTCGTAGGTCGAAATAAAACTCAAGAAAGCAAGAGTACAAAAACGCCATAGATTAGCGCTAAACCCATAGATACTATACTGATAGAGTGAGCACATTACTTAAAAAAATAAGGAAGTAGTAATATACTATTAGATCCCCGGAAAAAATAATGAATACATATATATCTATATATATATGTAATAAATATATATATATATATATATATATATATATATTATATAGAGTAGACAATTTAAGAAAAATTAAAGCTTTCGAATAGCGCAAAAGTATAGTAGATGCGTACATATACACTTAAGCCCTATAATGTAACTATATGAGGGACTCCTAGGTTATAGTCTAGGTCAAACCACCTACTTCTCTATAACCAATGGCTCTGATACCAATCTGTCACACCCCGCCAACGCGGAAACACGAGGCGTAACATCATGGATATCATCACAACACAAAGGTGTCAACAATAGAGAATCTCTACATGCATAACTAGAAATAAAAGACACGATGTGTCATGACAATACCGAAAACAAATGTACGACATCTTGTATTAATGAAAAGGGGTCTCATCAATATAAAGACAATGTCTCGCAAACCTATTAAAACTAAAAACATTTAAGAAAACCATGCAAGCAAAATACGAAACGAAATCAAATGTGAACTTCTAATGCAGCCTAATAGTCTCTCTAGCCACTTATAATACACTTTCAAATTCTTGGGGGGGGTGCATAACCGCTCACTTGAAAATGAAGCATAAAAAACATCAACACAAAAGGTTGGTGAGAGTCCCTAAAGGTTTTAAGACACCAATACAATAATTAAATAAGTTACTCCTGTGATATATAAAACAAAACATGTAAAGACAAATAAGTTGGTTCAATTAAACAGCTAGCAATCATGCAACTAAAATCACCAATGGGACGAGAACGTGATCCCCCCGATACATGCACAAAAACAGTCATGGAGAGGAATGAAATCCCCAATTCCAGACTCTTGGTATCGTAGCACACACAGGTTCATACCCACACAAAGTAGATGAAACCACTTGCCCACAAAGTAGGCGAAGAACAATGCAACAACATACACATGCAGCATATAACATATAATAGCAACTTAAAAGTCCATGAGTAACTTGAACCACATAATCACAGCAATCAAAACATATTTTGCATCATTTACATCCTAAGAAAACATAGTAAAAATAGGACTATGAAACTCACCTGATGCTCAGCTTACTTGACAAGATCTTGCACACAATCTAATCATAACAAAACACAAGTTACACTCGGTTAGGCTAAATGCCTAAGTCAATGTAACTATCAAATGATGGACTTATAAATCTCACACTAAGTTTATAATCCTTTAAATACATCTCCCAAATCATTTGCATACCCTATATGACTTTATTCATTAACTTCCACTTTCATAGTTTCTGGCTGAATTTTATAGTTAATTTATGACCACAAATAAATTACTAAAACACCTAATTCATGGTTTTCCTTGCATTCCCTAGTTCCCCAATGAGTTGTGAGCTACTGTGATTTTTTAGAAAAAATAATATTAAGTGTAACTATTTTATAAAAATTCATCTTTGCAAAGTACTCAGATTCGGATCTGATCGAACCACTCAAAAGTTCGACTTGACCAGACCCATTTAAACACTTGGGAAAATTCTACAAAAATTCTAGAAATTCATTTACATCATGGAATTACTATAGTAGGAGTTTTGTTTATTAAAACAAAGTTTTGATATGGTTTTTGACCTCATAAACACAACTCACAATCTGACCCGAATTTACAGTTTCGACAACGAATCTTGTAAAATCAATTTGACTGACCTCCCGACCTTAAAACCTTTCGGGGCTGGACTTTTTGAAAACTAGACTCTCTGTAGATAATTTTAGATTTGAGAAAATCAATAAAAGCTATCCGTATGACTAAGTTATGACACTTACAAGATGACCTTTCTAAACCGCCAGCTTTTAATTCCGAATTTACATACCCTAAAACTCTAATTACACATGCTTAACACCACTAATCATCCCAAAAATGATTTTTAAAGATCAAAACCCTAATTTTACAGATCTTATATAAACCCTAATTCATTCCATCAATAATTGTTACATGAATTGAAAAGAAAGTTAAAACAATTAGTGTTTTTAAACATACCTTGATCCTTAATTCTTGAAACCTTAAATCACCAAATTGATCTTGAATAAAAAAAATCTTTTTTTTTCTTCTGCTCTAAGGTTCGACCGATCAAAAAAAATATATGAGATTATGGGTTTGTATTTATAGTGCAAAGAAAGGGGATTTAGATAATTACCATATTAGAATCCTAATTATATTAAAATTGTGTTTCCTTTTTTTTTCTTTCTTTATAACCGGTCCATAAACACCCCCTTAAAATATATTTTTTTATTTTTTTATAAATTTCAAAATTTATTAATATATATTTGTTATTTATATTTTTTTAATTATTATTAATTACACATTAAACCCTTAATTTTGACATTTTTTTATAAAAACCTTTATTTATGTTAGCAAACCCTTTTAAATTAAACTAACTTAAATAACTATAAATAAATTTCATTTCTAATCATATTTTTTTAACTTATTACCACTAAAATTCACCTAACTAAATTTCTAAACTAATCTTCTACTCTCACGAACACCTATTAATTAAATACGTAAATACATATACATATAAATACGTACACACATAAAATTTATCATCATTTTCATTGTCACTAAAATGTTAACATAATGAAATATCCAAAGCAACCATAACTTCAATCACCATGAGACGATCACGCTCAATGGATTTGTAACCAACTCACATAGAATCACATAACCACATAATTACTATAACACATAATGAAACTCAAATCAATACTAACGGTTTGACTAACCCGCTCAAGTCGCGGTTGTCACATTTTTCTTGATCAAACTTCAAAAATTATAAGAGTGTGTGTGTTGTAGGTGCGGACGACCATAAGATAGAAGGGAGAAGATATTTTTTTGATTTTGAAAATGAACTATGTGTAAAAATGAGGATAAGGAAAGCATCTTATGTACAATTTGGACAAGGTTAGCTAAAATTAAGCCACCTTGTCTCCCTAGTCTTCTTTTGACCGGCCATGGTATCCCATGGGGGTCTCATGCCTTTCTTTTCGTGTCGCGGTCACTTAAATACTCGTAAAACTCAACCGTAAAATTTACCCCAAAGTTAAATAGCATTTTTATTCACTTTAAAAATATTTTTCCATTAACCTAGAGTATTCACATGACATATTTTCACTTTAAACCCTTCAAGACTCAATTGGACATTAACGGACATGTCAGACTCGTTTTTCGGCATTTCTCAAAATTCACGGGTCAAACCACCCGGAATACACATAACACAATAATACCTTCCAAAAGGGATTATTAATCACAATAAATCTCAAATCATCACATATCTCATAATATCACCACCGTCAACACGGTACAGAATCTGAATAAATTGACAACAGTCAAATAGTCAAAGGACTATAAATGAAATATTCAGAACACAAAAAGGGCAAAGGTTACATTCAGGTACTCTTTCCTACATAATTCTCTTAACATATACTATTTCAGAAGATTGTAGAGGTCTGGTGAAACACTTGACCTGATAACAGAAACAGAAAATAGCTCTTTATCACTCATTAGGGCATGAAGAAAAAGAAATCCTTCCAAAGTAATCACGTACTCATTGACCCCTTTAGGTACTCTTTCCAACATAATTCTCTTAACATCCACTATTACATTACTATATACTTTAATGGTTAAAAACACAATAAACACACCTGAGCAAGATTAGATGCAGAACACTCTATAAAAGTTTCAATCTCCTTATACTGTTGCATTAATGGAGCCACCATTTGTTCAAAACTCCAGGGATTATGCTCATCTCTTAAATCTAACTTGTAACCAACGTCAATCACGGGTACCTTCACGTATTGATATATACATATGTACCAAAATAAAACATAAATTAAGTATCACGATCACCTATTGAAATAAAGGGATTGGTCTGCCTCTCCTATAGGGACTAACTGACCTCCTAATAGGACTATCACCTCGTCTGCCATAATCTCTCCTAGGGCTCCTTGACACAGACTTGGATCCATCACGGTGTCGATTGCGTTTATCAGACTTGAAGTAGACCCAAAGAAACAATAAATGAGCAAATTGTAATATATACTTATTATGTATACACCTTGGGTAACATACTAACTATAGTTTATACTCATCACTAATACATAACAATAGCTCGTGCTTGCATCTGTTGAAAGTTGTGATATAAAATATTAGAATCAAATAATAAGTTGTTGAATATAGTATTTTGATGTGTTTTAGTTGTTTATAGTTGTGATACAAAGATAATCATATGTTGAGTTTTTGGAAAAATGTGATAATTTATGGACCTAATATGTATGTAAACTATGAAGTTACCAAAATGGCCATTTATGAAAAAAGGAGAGATGGTATGTGAAATGGGAGTAAATGTAAACAACCTACATGAATCATGCAACTCTCCCTTATAACCAATATGAGGAAACAAACGTACAATAGTTGGTTTAATTTACGCTGCAAGAGAAACGATTATGCAAAAAAAACATGTTGTATTGCTAGAAATGTTTCATGAGTGTTGATGTTAAATTACAAACCTAGACACCCATTTTGGTTATACAAAAGCCAGTTTAAAAAAACAGTGTTGCTTTACCAAACACCCCTGAACATATAAGTTAACATAAAAGTTATCCAAACACCCATTAAGCTGATACAGTTATGTACCTGCTGATACCAGCTGATACAAAGAAGCTACAATTATGTACCTACTGATGTAAAGATCTACAACATACTAATTAAAACGAACTGATAAAAAGATGTACCGAAGGCCCATTAAAACCAAATTGCGGAATCAAAATGTACCACTGCTGCTTCAATTTAAGCTGCAAAAAATATAAGCTTATTACAAAAAAACATGCTTTAATTTTAAAAATGTATCGTAAGTGAATAAGAAATGTTAACACGTCAGAAAACAAATGTGCAAAACGAATGTGCTTATGGTAAATTGTTGACCCAAACATACAGGTGATATCAGTTAATACTTAATACCCATGGTACATTATTCATAATTGGGATACCCAGTAAAACAAAATGCAGTCCACTAAATTTTATTTCGAGGGAAACATAAAAATCTGACATACCCGATAAAATAATAACTACAAAGCAATAAATATCCAGAATGTAAAACAAAGTAATGAGAGTGTTCCAACGTAAAATCAAATAAACAAGTTATTCTAAGGCGTCGTTCGGATCAGCTATCTCTTCATAAGAACACTTATTCTTTAAGGGACAGTTGCGAGAATCATGAAAACCATATTCACCACAAGTTTTGCAGTGACGTAAAGTCTTATTTGATTGAATCATAGCTATCTCGGCTTGTGTTTGATGCCTCTTAAAAGAAACAGATCCCTTATTACGAATGTGGGATTTCATTCATGATGACGACATACTATGTTTTACTAAAAGCATTACGTACATTCAAGCACCGAAGACTAGACTTGAAGTTGCTCCAAAAGCAGACGTTAAGCTCCCATAAGCGGGTGACGACGAAGCACCAAAAACTGACGTGGATACTATTGGTGAAGCAGCTGGCGTACCAAACAAACCATTAGACGTGCTACCAAAAATAGAACTTCCAGTTTACGCACCAAAGGGAATTGTACTACTGATGACATCAAATAACGTTACTTTTATAGCATCATTTATCCTAAAAAATTACCCATTTTTATATAATTGTTGCCAGAATTATTACACAATTTCTTAAAGTTGTTAATTGCAGTAATTATGGAGTACGTTGTGAAAACAGGCTAAAAGGCGCACATTTTGAAGCTTAAACGAAGATATTTGAAGATTGCTTATTCTAACTACATACGTCGTATCCAGCAAAGAAGATACAGCGTATCTGTTCCTGGACTTCACAAGAAACCGCGTATGTTCAAGATCCAATACGACACATCCTACTGATTATATACGCCGTATCCAGCTGGTCAACTGTCAAAGATCCTGCAATAAATGTGATTGACGACAGTTAATATGGTTGATTATGAACATGGTGCGTACTCTAAGGAATTCCACCAAATACGTCGTATTGACCTCATTCAATACGGCGTATCGACTCATTTTCAAAGACTATAATTAGAAGACTCAAAAATGATTTTTCAGAGTGCTTAATCATATTCTCTATACCATAAACACAAATGTCGATTTTTCTTAAGAGAAGATGGACGTAGGGCAAGGTCAAAGCATCGATACACTAATTCCTATAGATTGGAGCAAAGTGTAATCTTGTACTCTAATATTCATTTAATTTAATGGTTTCATTCATTTAACTCGGCTTAGTTTACTGGTTTGTTTGATTATTTTGTATTATCTTCATTGGTTTATGAGATAATACCCTATTTTAGGGCTATTAGACATGTTATAATAAAGATTTAATGTTTGGTTTTTTAATCCTGATTGCTTAATTTATCATTGTCTGTTTAATTATGTTTATCATTTCATACTTGTTTATGTGCTTTTGGATTATGCAGACCCATCATTTCAACTGGGTCTAGTGATACCTGACCAAAGTGATCTTAGTACCTTTGTGGGATGGCTCCTCCCCCAATATCGCGTCTTATTTATCTGGTACCAAATTCGTATCACCAGTAAATTATGTCCGTTCTTTACAATGGGCTGAAGGGAATAAGTTGATACTAGCAGGTGACTTTCTTCTTCTTTTGGTATTAGAATACTGATATTTGGACTACCAGTATATAAAATTTCGTCAAGCAGTAAGTGGGTAAAGTCCCGATGGGCTAGGGTTTAACAAGATCACCATTGCTTTAATCCCTAAGATAGATTATAAATAAACTAAAAGGATGCTTTATGTGGATTCGTTAATTGTGACATGATTCAAAGTGTCTAGGTCTTAGGAAGAAGTACCGCCTAAGTCTTAAGAATGATATGCCTCCTCGAGATAAACACTTATTGCACTAAACAAAAAAACTAACGTTGAATCGGATTTAATATGGCTAATACAGTTTTCTTATATTTGGCTAGACCGCTCTTTTATCTTTTGATTATCTTCTTGCGTGATTATTATGTTTGGAATTGATTTAAGTCGCCACAAAACTTGTGTCAGTCTCTCAGGATAAACCCCCCCTTTATCAATAGAACTAGGCTTAGCATAGGTTTAACAATAATTAGAAATAACATAGAATTAATTAGACTAATTAGACTAAATAAAATACTGATAGAATATAAGGTTAACTTTCTCGCTCTTAGTGTTCGACACCCTACTTACCAACGAAGCTACATCTTTGACCGTGTACACTACCGTTAGAGTGTTGTTTTAGGATAAGTCGGCTAAATATAAATTTAAAACTTGATAATAATAAAATACAACCTACACGACAAAACAACAAGTTTTTGGCGCCATTGCCAGGGAGTGAAAATTGTTTAATCTTTATTTTGTTAGTATTTTATTTTTAACCATTAATTAGCGTAATTAGAATAATTTAATTCTGTTTATTTGTGTGTTTATTTTCTGCATTATTAAATTGCTTCTAGTACAGTGTTCTAACATGACACCTGATACGACGTATTCAACAGTTGAATACGACATATCTAACTTCCTATACAGACACAACGTATTGATATTCTGCAATCCATACAATGTATCATGTTCATCCAAATAATACGGCGTATTCTGTAAATTCAATACTGCGTACTGACATCCAACAGATTGATATGACGTATTCAAATCAATTTAATACGGCATATCGATCACCTGACACAGTAACAAAACCAAATTCAGATTCAATATTTTCTCCCATTAAGTACAAATCCTGCTGATTTCTTGGCCTTGGTTTCAGGGTAAGGATCAGACTCGAGAGCTATATCTATGATGAATCCTACTTCAAAAATAACGTTCAAACTGATTATGATGCTACTACACACGGGCCCAACAATAATGTTGAATTCAAGATTGGTGATGAATTTTTGAAAATACTATGGGATAATTCTTTTAACGGGACTGACGGGGGTGACGTTATTGACCACACTGCAAAAGTACTTGAGATATTAGAATGGATTTAAATTTCTAATATGGATCAAAATCAACTTCGATTGCATGTTTTCCTAATTTCGCTTAGTGGAGATGCAAAGGAATGGTGGGATAATGAGATTGATGGTATAGTCACTACTTGGAACGAATTGGGTGAGAAATTTTTTCCTTAAATATTATCCACTATCCCATACTTGCAATAGTAAGATCCCAGATGACTTGGACAACGTAACGATTATCTCGAATTTTTAAACTGGTTGAGATCGAAATTTAAAAATCATTAGAACATGGACAGTAAGAACGGACTATGGGATTTTTATGTAAAGGAATGCAATGATAAAGGATCAATAGGCAACATCGAACTTAAAGTGCTGTTTTTAGATAAGTCGGTAAATATAAATTTTAAAACTTGGTAATCAATAAATACAACCTACACGACAGCACATCAAGTTTTTGGCGCCGTTGTCGGGAGTGAAAATTGTTTAATCTTTATTTTATTAGTATTTTTAACCCTTAGCTTAGAATAATTTAATTATCATAATTTAGTTCTGATTGTGTGTTTAATGTTTAAAATATCCAAGTTATTTAATTTTTTCAAAGTATTTGTTCTGGTAGACCCCTGATAGCGTATCCACCAGTTGATACAACGTATCAAATTTGACCTAGATACAAACGTTTTGATTTCTGCAGTCTAAACATGATCCCGGTTTACAAACAATTACCGGCGTATTCTGCAAACTCAATACGACGTACTGACCTTCAGAAGATCCATACGGCGTATTCAAATCAATTGAATATGGCGTATCGATCACCTGATACAGTAGCAGGATTCGATTCTTTCACATTCGATCTTCGTGATTTATTTTTTTTGTCTCCAGAGCATATCCTACTTATATTTTTACCTTGGTTTCAGGGTGTGCTGATATCCAAGAATAAACAAAAGACACAATGACAGATACTATAACAAAACTCATCGTGAAAGAAGTCTTGGAGAAAGTTGTGGCAACATCCGACTCATGTCTCGTTAATACAAAGATCTATTGGATTCGATAAATGAGCTTAGCAAGAAATCTTTATGGAATTGCAATATAAAACTTTTGGCGGAATGGAGGAGGAGGACGTAGTCGACCACATTGCTGATTTCCTTGGAATACTAGACCCAATTAAAAATTGCGATTTTCGACACTGATCGACTACGCTTACATATTTTCCCTCTCTCTCTTACAGGGGATGTAAGATATGGTGGTAAAGTGAAGGGAAACATTAAGATCACGCCTGATGCATACTTGAAACCCCCCCCCCCCCCCCCCCCCCCCCCCCCCCCCCCCCCCCCCCTTTTTTTTTTTTTTTTCCTTTTTCCACCCCCCCACCACACCACAAATCCCCTCAACCACCCCCCACCACACATTTTGTTGTTGGAAGGTTTTTCTGTAAATACTTTCCCCTATCTCGAGATGGCAAGAATTATGTCGCGAACAACCACAATAAGGACGGGCCTGGCTATTATGAATTAATGGCATGGATGGACTCAAGGCATAATGATAAAAGAATTGATCAAATGACTAAAAGCACATTATGTCATGCTTGGGTATATGGATGGGGGAATGATGAGTCAGCAGATGATATCGTGTCCAGCAATGAAGAATGGGAGGAATCTGACTATGGAAACCCTCCTAACACTAATGATGACTCATTTTTAGAACCTTATTTGGATGCTCATAACAAAAATACAAAACAGAGTGAGCGCAACCGTATGAAGTGTAATTGCGACACAAGTGAATTGGAAAAAGCACCCCACCCGAACAATATGAATGATGTGCAGCCCAATGGAAGGATGTGCAAGGCCGAGAAGTTCGAAGTTATAAAGTATTCGTGAGGACCTAACGAAGAGTCATTGCTATAAATAATTGTGGATACAATACTTGGAAAAGGCGCAAAGATAGTTTGTCTCACATCTACCGAGAGATTTTTCGAAAACAAGGAGAAGGGTGGACGGTGACAAGAATGGATGAAGAATGAAATGGAAGGAAAAAGTCAGAACTTGAAAAGACAGAGGCTGAGAGTGAGAATAGTGCTTACTGGAGACAACATGGCTGTTTTTAATTGGTGTCATTTATTTTAATTGTTTGTCGAGTCTGTCTTCCCAGACATTCTATACGGCGTATCGAACCCCTTTAGATACGGCGTAAGGACCTGTCTAGACGTTATCAGTCTTTAATTTTTGTATTTTAATTCCCTCACTTTTAAACATTCTTTCTACAGGTAGCAAAAGGTGTATCCTGAGTTTCGGGATACGGCCGTATTGAACTCCCTGTACAGTATGCGTGTTTATCTTTCCGGCATTTGTAACCATTGCTAAATCCAGACATCGGAATTGCACGTTTTGTTTCTAAATTTATGCAGGTTCTTGCTATAAAGTACTCTCACAATGTTTGTATACTCTAGAAAGACGTGTGTTGAAAATCATACGAGAATTCTGACGCCTCTACAAAACCCACACTTTGCTCAAGAACTCAATTGATGAATCATCCACAGAGATAATATCAGGGGAGTTCCTCGTTCTAATTCTTTTTCCCATTTTCTTTTAATTGTTTTATATATTCACGTGGACGTTGTTATTATTTACATGTGGGGGGATGAATGTATTTTTGGTACGTTTTTAGTCTTTTAAGTCCGTTATTAATGGAGAATGGTATGTGTAATTAAGCACATACCACTAATTTAAATTTTTTTAGCATACTTTTGTAAAACTTGCTAGTTACATGACCTCACGCACAAATAACCTTTAATGACAAATTGTGAGAATTAAAGCCTATTCCGTTTCTAAATGTTTATCCAAAAATTTCACAAAAAATTATAAGTGTGCCGGTGATATAGTGGACTTTAGAACTTGGCACCACAATAATGAGTACTATAGATTTAGATGGAGTAACCTGTGTAACTGGTAAATTTCTAGGAATACACCAAAAAGCCTATATGTTGTAATATTAACTAACTACACTGGTAAGTTAACCCCCATATAGCCCTTTGCTTACTCTCACTATAAGAGTAAGATACCCCTTGAAAAACCTTTTGAACCATTCATGTTTATCACCAAATGTTTATTTCGTTACAACATTACATCTTAGCCTACCTTGTAGATTAAGCCTATTAATCAAAGTTTCTAGTTACTTTTGTGTAAAGTTTGTATTTCCTGTGTCAAAGTGAAATTCTCTATCTCTGGTTATGTCGGGAAATTGCACAATGCAATGGGAATGTAGAAGTATGTAGCTCGTGTATTTTGCTACTCTCGCAATTATGTTTTATGTTCGAAGATGAAGTGTTTAAAGAAAAATTATCCGGATGAAATTATGATGGTGAAGATGGTGAAATTGAACCAAGATTTGTAGTGTATTATATTGTAACCTTTGCCCTTTTTGTGTTCTGAATATTTCGTTAATAGTTCTTTGACTATTTGACTTTTGTCAGTTTATTCAGATTTTGTACCGTGTTGGCGGTGGTGATTTTATGAGATATGTGATAATTTGAGGTTTATTGTGATTAATAATCCCTTTGGAAGGTATTATTGTGTTATTCGTATTCCGGGTGGTTCAACCTGTAAATTTTAAGAAATGCCAAAAAACGAGTCTGACACGTCTGTTAATGTCTAAGTGAGCTTTGAAAGGGTCTAAAGTGAATATATATCATGTGAATACTCTAGGTTAATGGAAAAGTATTTTTAAAGTGAATAAAAATGCTAATTAACTTTGGGGAAAATTTGACAGTTGAGTTTTACGAGTATTTAAGTGATTTCGACACGAAAAGAAGAACCCGACACCCCTTGGATGCCATATCCGGTCAAATGGTTAAGAAGGGAACAAGGAGGCATGATTTTAGCTTCCTTGTCTTGCATTGGTACACATATATGCCATTCACTAGATAATTCCACTCATTTCCTTTTCATTTAAAAAAAATAAAACACACACAAGTGTATGTTTGCCTTTGATCGTCTGCCCCTAAGCCACCATAAACCACCATAAAAATTCCAACTTTGATCGAGAACATGATATTCCAGGTTGATACGAGTGTTTGGGTGTACATTTAAACAACGTTTGGGTTGTCCGGTTCGTGTCGAAATATACATTTTTGAAGATTTTCTTGTAAGTTTTCAAATTTAAATTTCTTTTGTCCTTTTGGGTTTATTTTGATGCATAGATGTTAGTTGTACAAGTTGATCGTTGTGAAAATTGATTTTTGGAAGCGAAACGAAAGAAAAAAGAGGGTGTTTGATTCGTGTAGTAAGAAAAGGAAAAAGAGGGTTTTTGTAGTTTTGATGCCGTGGATCGTGGGGGATGGTTGAATAATATATGATCTGCTCAGAAATGCTTATTTTTTATAGTAGCTTGTATAGCTTATTCGGGCTTATTTTTAAGCTATTTCTTGGCTTATTTTGGGCTTATATGCCACGAAATCTTCCCAAAATCACTAGGAAAATGATTTTGATTATTTTTGTGTTATGGCGTATGTTGTGGACTATTTTTGAGGCTTATGGTAGTAACCAAATGCAATACGTAGCTTATTAGCTTATTTTCATGCTTAATATACATATTTTTTAGTTATTGGACTCACGGCCCAATAAGTCTATTTAAGCCACGGCTTAATGGGAAGGCTTATTGTGGTCCGGATTATTTTCTACATATAAGTATATACTTATATAAGTAAATGGACCTTGGTTTTGGACTTGGATTATATTTTTGACTTATAAAAGTCATAATGGACCCTTGTTGGGGCCTTAAATCCCAATAAGCGATATTTAGTAGTTATGAGAATTTTGACGGAATTTTGAAAGTGAAAATGTATTTACGAAGTGATATTGAATGATATTTTGAGAAAAAGTGTTGGTAAGCGTTAAAGATTGAGATTTTGGAATTTTGTCGAAAAGTGTCGAATTTGTGAAAAACTGTTGAAAATAAGGTTTGAAACCTTGGGAAACGTTGTATAAACGTACGGGTCATGTCGAAATTTCGTAAAAAGTTTATACTTAGAAATTTTCTTAAAAACATGATTTTTGATTTTAAATAAAAAAATAATATTTAATTATTTTATTTTTTTAATAAATTCACTAAAAGATGAAAAATATAATTTTTCTCAAAACTTCTCTAATGTGTTTATTATGAGTAAACGTTTCATTTTCAACCGTATAATGATTATTTTGAAGTGTCTAAGGCTTACCAAATGGACTTGTCGAAATATATTTATAATTATTAATTATAAATATTTATTTATATTACTTATCTATTTTCTCTAAATCGTATAAGTATGTATTATCGGGGAATGAGATTGATATGATTGTGGAGTTAAGTCGTCAACCATCACACCACTAAACTGTTTTGGGTAATTGTACAACGCGTCTAAAACACTATGCATCAAGCGTGAAGATTGTTTTGGAATTTGATGATTTATTGGGACATTAACTGGACTAGGTCGTGTGCGGGCGTCGTTGCATTTGCTTGTGTGGTTAGTGATTTGTTGCTAAGGACTTCCTTAGGAGAGTATCCCGTAGCCCCACTTTTTACTGGTTTTTCCGTTGGGGGAAAATGATACTCAAATGTGTTTTGAAATATTTTGAATTGATCTGTGCGAAATGTGGTTTTGTTTTTGGGACAAAATATGTGCTTATGACTGCTATGTGAATATTATGTGTTGATTTACTTGCAGTATGTGCTGGCATGGCAAGGTTCTGTGTGGTACTTGCATGTGCTGTGTTTGGCATGCAAGGTTCTGTGTGGTACTTGCATGTGTTGTGTTTGGCATGCAAGAGTCTGTGTGGTACTTGCATGTGCTGATGTTTGGTATGCAAGGTTCTGTTGATGGTTCCCCCTATAATAAGTGCTCCAGCTGGTAGGTATACCCTTTAGGTGCGTTAGTGATATTGGGAGTTGGCGATCCGGGTTTATTATTGTATGTTGAGATATGACTAGTGGGGATGGTTTATGAGTCTTGGATGTTAGCAATATATTCTACGTCATATAGCACTAATGTCACTGTTGAAATATTAGGGCACTGCATTAGGTTTTAAGGTCAACCTATTAAGCTCACCACCTTATTGTTTGACGATTCGAGTATCATATTCAGGTGAAGTGAAAGAAGAGTATTTTTGGTGATTATGATAGTCAGACTTAGAAGTATCCACGTGTGATTTACCGTTTGAAGTCTTGCTTGCTTGTTGTTTGAATATGGTATTTGGATGTTTTAGATTAAGTTTGGATTATGGTCCCCTGTGTGGGCAGTTGAATAAGTGTAAGAGATTGTGGATTTTAGTAGCGATTTGGGACATCACTTAAGTTTGTTCAAGGTTGATGGTCTTCATAGCGCTTGGAGTTCATGCAAGGTAGTTTTCTTCTATTCATTGTATCTTGTGTTATGATTGGATCATTATGTTTGGCATTCACCGGTTTCCGCATTGTCGGGGTGTGTTATATCCCAATTCAATTATAGATCTATCTACCTGCAGTTAAGGTTGGTAGCAATAGGATAGATCCTCACAAACTACAGGAAAAACAATGACTATGAACACTATAAGGTTAATGCGAAACTAACTTATAATGCTAAGAAGAACAATGAATATTGATAACTAAACTTTTGTATTAATCTGCTAAAACGATTACAGATTACTAACTATGAGATTACTTTTTGGTGAGAGAGATATCTTTTCTAATGCCGTAGGGTTCCTTTTATACACCAAGGATAAACCCTAACAGACTTACAAAACGCGTAAAAGATAATGCATATCTTTTCCTATAATATCTCAAGCATATCTCTTAAACGGTACTAACTATTTTATACTGACGGTACAAACTAATACTAACTAATACTAACAGTACAAACTATAACTGTCGGTAGGAAAACTATAATTCCTAACAATCCTCCCCTAAACATGATTGTTCAACTTGTTTAACTTCATGTTTCTTCAGTTTACTCTTCTTGAACTCTTGGAGGATGTATCCAAACACTCTGTCAAATCTTGATCTGATCTTTGATAATTTTGACATCTTCAACTATCCCTCTTTATCAGCAACATGTCTTCTCAGCAACACAGCAACATCCAACTAAGTTGGCTTTGTAGTTTTTGGCAAACTACCAGCCATTAACGGATTTGATATTCCTTTACCAGTAGCCGTTTGCTCTGGGATAGCCAATTCTTCATTGTAAACAACAAGGTGAATTGAGAACCTTATAGTTTTGAGTAAACTATCAACTATCAATGGATTTGATTTGTCTTTACCAAAAACCATTTGCTTTTGGACTAGTCAATGCTTCATTGTCATAACATGGTGCATTGATAACCATATAGTTTTTAGCAAACTATCAGCTATCAACAGATTTGATTAGTCTTTACCAGGAACTGTTTTTGATCCTGGACTAGCCAACTCTTTACTGTGAAGCAAGGTGAGTTAAGAACCATACAATTTTTGGTAAATTGTTTTAACCATAAATGAATTTGAGAAGTCTTTACCACAAGCCCGTTTGTTGCTATGGACTAGCCATTCTTATGTCTGTTTAAACATGGTGAAACTGATGACCATTTGTTGTGAGTTTGAAACCAACACTCAAGATCTCCTTATGTTCCACAGAGTCTTCAGTTTCCAACTCTGCAAGTAAGCTATTTTGACAAATCTAAATCAACTCCAATCCATAGTACTAATCTTCTCAATTCCAACTTAATTCTAACCATTTGCAACAGTAACTTTCCTTCACAAATGATACTATTCTCTACAGAGGCATATGAATGACTAATCCTGCCTCAGTCATTAAAGTATGTACCCCTGAAGAACCATGTAGCTTCCAACTTACTACATTCCAATCCTGCTGTGAGTTCCAAAACTCATCTTCATCACTTGGATTGAACATAATCATCAAATCTCCCCAAAGTACTCTGTCAAAACCTTCAGGTATCTCATCTTGGTATCTGTCCATCACAAGTTGATATATAGCATTTATATCTTCTCTATCAAATATTAAAGTACTACTTATCAGTACTAAAAGTATCTCCTCTGTCCATTGCCTGTTATTTTTTTACCATTTTAAAAAAATTTTTTTCTAATTACCACATTTAGATAATCTCTTTATTCTTTAGTTCACCCAACAATGGTTTAGTTCTAAGAAACTCAGTTTTCCATTCTATGGGATAGATACTTCTTGTCAAGTATTATACATAATCCACCCTTTGTCCTCATCTGTAGCTTATTGTTAAAACAAACTCAGCCACATCAATTCTCATTTCTCACTATTAGTTTGATCATCCTGAGAAGTATCTTGTCCGAATCTTCTTTTCCTTGACTTTATCTTTTTCCTAGTGCCAAGTTTTCTCTTTCTGGTACTTCTTCTTCTTACTTATCCTCCTTAATATTGTCATCCTACTTTATACTAGTAGGCTTTCCTTGTTCATTCCCTGTCTTTTAATTCGCCTATCATCCTCAGCAGAACCATAGCAATAAAGTTTTCAATCAGGACCTTTTTACCTTTTCATACAAAACTTGTATTTCTTCAAAATTCTTAGTCTTCAGATCAGAATGCTTCTTTCCTCCAACATGCTTCAAATATGTCATCATTTGGTTTCTTAGCTGAGTTCTTGTAGGCGGTCTTACTTTCTGATTGTAGCGCTCTTGTTGTGCAAGAAAATCTCCTTTGAAGCACAATAAGTATCAATGAAGTAAGTTGGCTCTCTCTTAATAGTGAACATTTTCTCTCTCTCTTCTGAAGCATTGCAGCTAGAATGCTATCAGCTTCAATTCTAGCCTGGATATCATCATAATCCCTTATAAGTGCAACCTTAGTAGATTCCTCTTCAGCCAACTTTTTGTTTTTCTCTTCTGTTTCCCATTCCTCTTAAACCTTTCTGGCTATCTCTTCATCATTAGCAAGCTGAGCAAACTTTCTTTCAGCTTCATTAACCCCTTCTGATTCAGCATCTGACTTAGCTTCTTCCTCAAGAACTTTCTTGCCTTTATCTTTAGGATCAATTTTAGGAAGAGGCTTCAATGTTAACAATGATCTTGTTGATGTAGGCCTTGGTCTATTAGAGTCTTCAGCATCTTTAATCTCAACTCCTTTTTGCTTAGCCTTATTTTGGCTCATGGATACCAGAAACTCAGCAATGGTTTCATCATCTCCAAAAACTGTTGGAGTAGCTGTTGGAGTAGCATTTTCATCTGAATTTCCATTTTTAAGCTCAGTAGTACCTTTATCAATCTTGTTGGTACTAACTTTTGGCTTGTCGGTACCTTCATCTGGCTTGACGGTATTAACTTGATCTTCAATACTTACTCCCTTTTCATTGTGAGCATCCTCAGTCTCCATGTAATCTATTGGACCAAATCATTAGGATCATCAAAAGCTTGATCCTTGTGTGCAGTTGGTTTAGATTTTGCAGTTTTCCTCCCCTGTTTTGGATACAGACTCCTTCTGCATCCAATTTTTCTGCATAGATTTCTTTCCTGCTAATCTTGTCTTCATGGAAACACTCTGCATCCAAGCTTTATGGTGTGTGATCACAGGTCTAGCCTTCTTCTTAAGCTTCTTGATCTGTGCCTTCAAATCTTTAATTTATTTAGCTTGAATTGTGACCTGTTTACACAAAGAAATACAAAGATCATATACACTTTGGAGTGTCAGACCATCCTCATTCCCTGATAGGGATATATCACTGGATGACTGACCTCCATGATTCCCACCAGAACCCTCTGGATTGGAATCAAGAAAAGGAATTGAAGGAGAAGGTCTGAGAGATGGGTCAGGCTGTGACTCAGGTTGGTCTTCACTTAGGTGAGGAGGAGAGGGTATTGGTTGGTATTCAGATGGTCTTTCTAAAGCTTCACCCTCATCCTCTGTTGGTTGAACCAACATAGAGTCAAATAATGGTGTGACATTCCCTGAAAATTATACCCTTTTTTAACCATAAATAAAAACCTACAAGTCAGGGCATTAAAAGGAGTGATTTCTAAAGATAGCACATTCTTCACTGTGTACCTAAAAGACTGAAATAAATCTTTGATACATGACCAAACTTTTCTTTGCATCCAAGTGTCTCATCATACCATCAAAATTAATTTGAAAATTTGTATTTTTGATTAGTTGCTAAACAAATCACTGTTGTGGCAATATTAGTGGGAACTTGATCCCAAGAAGTGCTTTTAGAACTTATGCAGTGATTCATGGTATGAAAAAGAAATTTCCATTGAGGTGAAAACAGGGCTTTGTTAAATGTTAAGACAGTTAGGTCCCCCTCATACCCTATTAGCTAAATAGTATCAAATATAGCCTGATTGTTCAAAGTATCTATCCCATCAGCATCATCAAAAAAAGATCACTTCTTATTGATGCCCTTCCTAAGAAAGTTTACAGGCTTGCCAGCAACTGTGGCAGTAATTATACTAACATTGTTTGATTTGTTTGATTTAGCAGACATCCAGAACTGTTCAGCAAAGTAGTAAGACCTAATGGACTTAAAGTGAGAGCATAGTAAATCGAGCTTCGTGTAAGAAAGTCCATAATCTCATGGAACTCAGTATTCCCATCAGTCTTCTCTAAATAAGCGATCATGTTGTGTTTAGGGCATGATTCAAGAGCAGCCATACTTGACGAATTGATGGTTGTCGGTGATGAAAAGATTAGGGTTGTTGAAAGAGAGCGATTAGGATATATTTATGGTGATAAATTGGTGCAATTGAGATGGTTTTTATATAGGTTGAACAAGACCAAAGAACAAAGAAAACGTTTACATTACATTTTAAGACCCCATGGCATATTTCTCCAACGGCTTTATAGCGGTACAGACTTTAACTGTCGGTACTAACGATAAGCCTATCTGTACTAACTTTTGTTAACCAAAATTTGAAGAAGTTTGGCAACAAGAGCTCTTTAGTACCATCTATAGCTCTCTTCAATTGCACTCTAGAACCACAATATAATTCTAATGAAAAAACATCACCATTGTCAAGAATCTTCTCGCACATAAACATTCTATACAAACGTACAACAAATCACTTGGCCCACCTTTAACTAATGCAACCTATATTATCATTCAATGTTAACAATCAATAAATTGAACCTAGCTAACATCAAAAGCTTGTTAGAAAGATCAGCTACATTGTAATCATGTGAATCTTTAGCAACTGGATAAGTTTCTTCTCATGAAGCATCCCTAATGAAGTGTGCTAATTCAATATGCTTTAATTTTGGAGTGAAAACTGGATTCCTTTACAATGCATATAGTACTCCTCCATTATCAATGTAGATCTTTGTGTTCATAAAATTGAACCCATAGTCTAACATTTGATTTTGAATCCACAAAACTTGCCCACGGCAATTTGCAGCAGCAACATATTATGCCTCTGTAGTAGAAGTAGCCACAATTGTCTGCTTCTTGCATTGCATAAGAGATTAGATTCTCTTAGGGACCCAAGCCATTTTAGGCTTGGGTCTGCCTATTGGATATTTGAAAGTAAATACAGATTTCTAGAATTTGATCCACCATTGTATTTGGAGACTTTGTTCCAGTAATTCCTTTTGGGTCTCCAATTACAACCTGCTGAGGGCTTAACAACAGTTTTCCATTTTCCCCCAACAGCACTAACTGATTTTACCTCAGCAGTATTAACCTTTTGATTTGAATTTTTTTTCTTGATGTTGTTGTTCTATTAAATGGCCTTCTAATAGGTGAATAAGTTTTATGAAAAACAGTTTTTGGTCTAACATTATTCACAATAGGTTTAACAGTATTAACTTTCCTGACAGCATTAGTTGGTACTGCCTGACTGTTTAAAATAATGTCTGGCAATACTACATCTTTTAGTACTTGCTAGCTCTAAACGTAATAACATTGTTATACTGCTAGCTCTAGCATATCACCTGAATTTTGCCATTCTAGTAGTACTAAGCAGTAGGAACAAATTGTTTTGGGTGTTCACTCTATTCACATTTGTTCTACACTGGCCCTATTTTCCCTTTGACCATTACCCTTTAACACTTCCTTTTTTGTTCACTTCATGCTTGTTTATCTATTCTTATTCTCATAGTAAATCACAAAGATCTCTAAATAAGATGACTAAAACTACCACGATACAAAAACATTCGCTTACCTAGTAAACCCATATCACAAACCCATTTTTTTAGACATTAAACCACTACAATCCTTTTTGTCAGGTTTAGGACTCTTACTACATGTATTTGTTGTTTAAACAGTTTGCCTAGGAGTTTTTTAACATCTGTAATAGTATTAGCAAAACTAGAGTTTCTGTTCTTTTGAGGGTAAGAGACACATTGTTCATCATCACTAATCGTATTCATACTCCTTAATGATAGGAGCATCAGTCCAAACTTTTAGTGACTTACTACTTTGGGTTTCATTAACAACTTATTCAGGCATAGGATTCATGTGTATCTCACTAGATTTGGATTCACAAGAGTAAAAGTCACTACTCCTAGCAATCAGATTCACTAGGTTCAGATGCTTTTGGACCAAAATGTAAATTGTGAGTCATCTATTTCTTTATCAGGTCTAGAAGAGATGTAGATCCCTGTCATTGGAGGGGGAACTGCATGCATCCCCTTTGCATATCTATTATTCACATGACTATCTTCTATATCACTAGACCTACTGTCAAATAAACTTCCAAAAACTTCATTTTCAAAACTTAAAACACCTTTATTCATTTGATCTCCATACCCAAGCTCAGCTTTGTCCCTAGCACTCATCTGACTATTTAACAGAATATTAAGACTTTTAGAAGAGTTGTGCCATTTTTCTACTTTAGCTTTTAATTCTTCTTTTTCTTTTTCAGCTTCTGCCAATAGTTTCTTATGGTATGTAAGCACATCAGTTTTATCATCTAAATCAATTTTCATAAACCTAATCTTTTCTTCATACCAAAGTTGATTTTGTTGATGAGCAACTAATTATGCTTATACTTTCTTTAAAGCTTAAGTATATGCCTGTATTTATATACTGGCATCACCAAGTTGTTCCCTATGTTCATCATATGATTAAGGATGTTCACTTTGTGAGTTATGACCAGAAGAATTAGAAACACCATAAGCAGTACTAACTTCATTAGTACTACTAGTGTTCTCAGAAACAAATACCACATTCTGGTTGCTAGAGGATGATACAGTAGAGCCTTTAACATCAGACTCAAAGACTCTAAGATTATTATATAGATCATCAAGAACAGAGACTGTCCACTCCTGGCTTGGTACTCATGATTAAGGAAACTTTAAGACAAGTCCGAAGGTAGAGAAGACCTAAGGAACTACATATTTGCATCTTCAGTGAGACTGCCAGCACCATGAATCTCTATTGATTCCACGAAGACTCTAAAAACCATGTCATAAGCCTTTATGTAGCCCATCGCTTTGAGTTTGATACAAGAGAAGCCTTCAAACTGTTGCTTTAAAATATACTTCAGCAATATTATCGTGATTCATCATGCCACCAATTCTAAGATTTGATAGCTTCCCACATCTCTTTTGCATCAGTCATTTGTGAAATTTAGCAAGATGTCTTCTAGTAAATCATAAGCAAGGTGGTCCTTGCTTTATTTCTATTCTCTGGCATAAAAATTTCTTCGTTGCAGTCTCTTGGAGGCAACCTTATTACACCATTTGTATTTATTGAGACACTCACAGGACCATTGCCTCTTTGAATGACTTCCCAGATAGGATAGTATGTATAGGCCAAATAATGTTCCATTTTCATGGTCCATATGTCATACTCTCCCGTTCTAAGAATAGGGGAGTTGATGGTATGAAGACAGAGTTAGGGTTTTGTTGTGTTGGTGATTTATGTTTGTGGTGGTGTGTGGAATATCGTCATCTGATCCAGCCATTGATTAGATTTGTAAAGTAGAGGTTTATAACTGGTGGGTTTTAGTTCTTCTTACTTAGAGTTTCTCTACAAGCTCTGATACCACTTGTAGATCCTAATACAATATAGATCTTTCTACCATGTTAAGGGTTGTAGCCAATATGGATAGATCCACACAAACTACAGGAGAAACAATGAACTATGAACACTATAAAGTTATGCGGAAACTAACTTATAATCTAAAGAAGAACAATGAATATGATAACTAAACTTTTGTATTAATCTGCTAAAACGATTACAGATTACTAACTATGAGATTACTTTTTGGTGATGAGAGATATCTTTTCTAATGCCGTAGGGTTCCTTTTATACACCAAGGATAAACCCTAACAGACTTACAAAACGCGTAAAAGATAATCCATATCTTTTTCTATAATATCTCAAGCATATCTCATAAACGGTACTAACTATTTTGTATTGACGGTACAAACTAATACTAACAGTACAAACTATAACTGTCGGTACTAAGTTAGGAAAACTATAATTCCCAACAGGGTGTGACAGATTGGTAATCAGAGCCAATGTTATAGAGAACTATGTGGATTGACCTAGACTATAACCTAAGATCCGTTGTCTAGTTGCGTATAGGATCTATGTGCGCGGTGTTTCGCTTTTATATTTAGTTTCGGTCGGTTTTTTCGGTTTGGTTTTTTCGGTTTTCGGTTCGGTTTCGATTTTTTCGGTTTCTTCTGCTCACCCCTGAATATAAGTACGGTGGCTAGGCCAACGTAGTTATAAGCGTATCACAACTCACTCATACTTAGTAATGTTGTTCACACAAATTGATGTTGACACCGTAAGGTGGTATTATGTGTGTATCTGTATATATAGTAAGATATTCTATATATATGCGAGTCTTCCTGCCTACCTAACGTTGCCTATGTTCTCCCTCGTATACATAATGTCGCCAAGGACGAGGACCTGAAGTGCTGGCCGGCCTACTGTCAAATCATTATGAGGGGAACGGGTGTACGGGTTGGTAGAGGTGGGAGGGGTAAAAGACCTAGGGAAGGTAATGATGAGCGTGTTGATGAGTTGAATGGTCAAGAAAATGACCAGGGTTTGGGAGCTAATGGGGGACATAGAGGGAGTCAATGCGAATGTAGAGGGAGTCAATGGAGGTGTAGGAGGAGCACCCAACTTCTAGACGATCATTGCCTAACAATTACAGAACCTCTTACCCGCCATGTTGGCTCAGGTTAGTAACCGACGAAATGTTAGAAATTAGAATGGTAATGTGGTTAATGAGAATGTTTAGGAAAACTTTGGGAATGCGATAGTGAATGGCAACCGGGTAGGTTGTTCATATAAGGAGTTATTAGCTTGTAACCTTAAGGAATATAATGGTAAGGGAGGTGCTATAGTTCTTACTCGTTGGGTTGACAAAAATGGAGTTATGTGCATGATATGAGTGGTTGTAGTGTTGACAAAAAAGTGAAATACACTACTGGTTCATTTATGGGTAAGGCTTTAACATGGTGGAACTCTCAGATCCGCACGCTAAGCTGAGAAGTTGCTGTTAATATGTCATGGAATGACTTTATGTTTATGATGATACAAGAGTTTTGTCCTAGTCATGAGATGCAAAAGTTAAAATTTGAGTTGTGGAATCACGCCATGGTCGAGGCTGGCCATGCTACGTATAATGATAGGTTGCATGAGTTGGCTAGGTTAGTTCCACATTTGGTAACTCCTAAGAGTAGGATGATTGAGAGGTATGTGCATGGCCTTGCTCCACAGATCCATGGGATGGTGGCAGCAATGGAGCCAAAGACTATACAAAAGGTTGTGCAGATTTCTAGTGCACTGACCGATGAGGCTGTGAGAAATGGATCAATTAAGAAAGTTGAGAAAAGAGGAAGTATGGGGGAACCTAGCAAGGATAGGAGTGGAAGGGATGATAATAAGAGGACTAGGACTGTGAATGATTTTGCTACTACTGTAAATTCTGTAGGAAGAGAGAATATGGGTACTTGGCCCAAGTGTACCATCTGCAACTCCTTCCACGCACCCGGTGGGCTTTGTTGCATATGCTACAACTGTAACCACCCGGGTCATTTGGCAAGGGATTGTAGAAGTGTGCCAAAGAATGTGAACCCTGTCAATGCTAGAAACCCAACTGTTAGGGCATGTTATGAGTGTGGTAGTACCGACCATGTCAGGCCAGCTTGCCCTAGGTGGAATAGAGCACAAGGACCAAGAGAAAATCATCCAAATCAAGTTGCTACTAATAACGAGGGTCAGGGTCGTGGAAACCAAGGGAACCAGGCTAGGGTAGGGCATTCATGTTGGGAGTAGAGGAAGCTCGCCAGGATCCAAACATTGTGACGGGTATGTTTACTTTGAACAATCATTTTGTCACTACCTTATTTGACTCTGGTGCCGATTATAGTTTTGTTTCCACTACTTTCATACCTCTGTTAGGCTTAGAGCCCAACGACTTAGGTTTCAAATATGAGATTGAGATAGCTAGCGGGCAGCTAGTAGAGATTGATAAGGTTATTAAGGGTTCCAAACTAGAAATCGAGGGTCATGTCTTTGACATCGACCTGATACCTTTTGGACATGGGAGTTTTGATGTGATTATAGGTATGGACTGGTTGTTTAATTATAAGGATGAAATAGTTTGCCATGAGAAGGTAGTGAGGATACCACTACCGGATGGCAAGGTGCTTAGAGTATTAAGAGAGAGACCAAATGATAAAGCGAGATTTTTAATGGGTATTAAGAAACAAGAAGAGATTGTTGTGGTTAGAGAATTTCCTGAGGTATTCCTGAATGATCTATATGGATTACCGCCTATTCAGGAATTTGATTTTCGAATTGAGTTAATCCCTGGAGCAACGCTGGTAGCAAAGTCTCCCTATCGTTTGGCACCTTCTGAATTGGAGGAGTTGTTTGGACAACTCAAGGAACTCCAAGACAAAGGTTTCATTTGACCAAGTTCATCGCCTTGGGGAGCGCAAGAAAAAGGATGGTTCTTTTAGGATGTGTATTGATTATAGAGAGTTGAACAAGTTGACTATTAAGAATCGTTATCCACTTCCTAGAATTAATGATCTATTAGATCAACTGCAAGGGTCACAGTTTTTCTCGAAGATAGATCTTAGGTCTGGATACCATCAGTTGAGAGTGCATGAGGATGACATTCCAAAGACTACATTTAGAACTCGTTATGGACATTTCGAGTTCACTGTAATGACTTTTGGTCTGACTAATGCACTAACAATATTTATGGATTTGATGAATAGAGTTTGTAGGCCGTATCTTGATAAGTTTATGATAGTGTTTATAGATTTAATCTACTCTAAGACTAAGAGGAGCATGTAGAACACTTAAGTTTATTCTTGGAACTGCTCAAAAAGGAGAAACTATATGCTAAGTTTTCTAAGTGTAAATTCTGGCTAAGAGAAGTGCAGTTTCTTGGGCATGTGGTAAATGGTAATGGGATTCATGTTGACCCTAGTAAGATTGAAGCTGTTAAGAATTGGAAAGCCCCTAGAACTCTGACTGAGGTTCGTTCGTTCTTAGGATTGGCTGGATATTACAGTAGTTTCATTGAGAACTTTTCTAAGATAGCAAGTCTCTTACTATCTTGAATCAGAAAAGTAAGACTTTTGAGTGGGGTGAGGAACAAGAATTAGCATTTCAGACCTTGAAGGATAAGTTATGTAATGCGCCTGTTCTAGCTCTCCTCGATGGACCATAAGACTTTGTGGTATATTCTGATGCGTCCGGGATAGGACTAGCCTATGTGTTAATTCAAAGAGGTAAAGTGTAGCCTATGCATCTAGGCAGTTGAAAATTCATTAGGAGAATTATACTACCCATGATTTAGAGTTGGGTGCAGTCGTGTTTGCACTTAAGATCTGGAGACATTGTCTGTATGGGACAAAGAGTGTCATCCATACGAACAACGTCGTTGGATAGAGTTGTTTAGTGATTATGACTGTGAAATTCACTACCATCCTGGTAAGGCGAATGTGGTGGCTGATGCCCTAAGTAGGAAGAAAAAAGTAAAGCTTATAGACAGTTCCTTAGAAGTCTTCCTTCTTCATTGATCAGATTTCCCGCAATCATGAGAAATAAGCCAGACATTGATGGGATTGATATTGATGACCTTTACAACAATCTTAGGGTTTATGAAGATGAGTTGAAAAGGTCTTCAGGTTCCAACTCTGCTTCTTAGAATTTGGCTTTTCTCTCCTCTAAGAATACTAGCGGTACTAATGAAGTTAGTACTGCCAGTGGAGATTTTGGGGTTAGTACTGCTGGTGGAATTAATCAAGTTCCATCTACTCCATGTGCTCATGATGTAGCTTACTCTTTCTTTGCACAACCAACAACCAATCCTCAACTTGAGAATAAGGATTTTTAGCAGAGAGTTGGAGATGACTTGGAAGATTGGATCTTCGATGGCAGGTGGCTATGTTGACTGTCAGAGTAAAGAAGTTCATTCAGGGAAGGGAAGGACTTGGACTTCAGAAAACGGACCTGTTTCTCTGATAAGTCAAAGATTTGAGTGCTACAAACTGTCACATAAAGGGGCACTTTGCTAGTGAATGCCAGGATCTGAAAAGGAATCAAGGAGACGGATCTTATGGTGACAATAGGCTAGGGCAATGCACCAACAAAGAATCTTCATCACAGGACACTGGTGGCTCAAGATGGTCTAGGTGGTATGAACTGAGAGTTATGATTTTGAGGTAGAAACCAGTAACTATGCTTGATGGTAATCTCCTCTTCAAGCTCATCAAAGTTATTCTGACGTGAGTTACAAAAATGTTGTAAACAATGTCTTGAATATTTTAAAACTCTTTAAAAGAACTATGATACTGAAGAGAAAAATAACAAAGCAAATCTAGAAAATCTGTGGTTTGGGATAGCCTTAGAGTCACTGAATCTACGATTTTGGACATGAAAAGGAAACGAATTGCTTGGGGTGATAATATGAATTTTAAATACTATGAGCTTAAAATGTAGAGAAATAAAAATTTAACAATGTAAATCTGAATTAGAGAAGGTTGTAAAGGAAAGAGATGCGTAAAAGATAAGATTGGCAAATTGGGAAGAAATCGACCATGAATCTTGATGGAAATACTAATTTGTCAAATGAGGCTAGAGATAAATTGGTTTAGGATATGGCGCGCATTGATTGAATTAAGTAGCAATCATAAAAACTGATATTGAGAATGTTTGAGTATTTTGATGTGTTAGATTAAAGTAGATGAAGAGAACACACCAGAAAATTGATATGATTTTCAAGAATGGGTATCAAGTTGTTCCTCCTCCCATAACAGGGAATTCTTTTATCCCTAAGGAGCGACATATCATTTGCAGGGTTAGATGAAATATTGCCATTAAAATAAAATCATTAAAGTCACAAACAACAGAGCTTTATACTAATACAAGTGAGATGCAGGTCTAACAAATGATGAAATACTGAAAAGCCTAAGTCAGTAGTGAGCCTGTTGTGTCTAATCCTGAGATTTACAGAGTAGGAGATCATTGAGGATTGACTCAGATGTACTGAGGATGAAGTAAGTTGAAGTGCTAACAGTTAGACCTGAGACTCAAAACGGTTAGACTAGAGTGATAAAAGTGTCAAAATTCTAAAGGAAAACAGGATTGGTTTTAGGAAAGTAAAAGCTTGTTTTGTTTGTAAAAGTACTGACCATTTGATCAAAGACTGTAATTTTCATGACAAAAAGAGTCAAGAGCCTAAGCTGAAAAATGTGGTTAATACTTGTCAAAGGGAGGGCAAACAGTTTGGATAATTTAAAAGGATTAATCATCAAAACTTTTCAAAATACCCACATTTAAGTAAGACTTTTGTCCCATCAGGAGTGCTAATAAGAACAGGTTTGCATAGGCCAAGTGTGAGTACTGCTAGGCCTGTTTGTACTGCTAGGACAAGTGTTAGTACTGCTAGGCCTGTTTGTATTGCTAGGCCAAGTGTTAGTACTGCTAGGCCTGTTTATAATGTTCATTTTTGGGAAACACATTTTTGCTTTGTCTTCTTATGAAAATCGACGCAATTTGGTATTTAGTTTGATAAAACATTTTATAAATTATTGTATATTTTTGGTATAAATTGTTCATAAAAAGATATTAAGGTGGTTGAGATTTAAGGATCGTAGCAAGTACAAGAAGTAGTGAATTAAGGATCAATGTAATCGAATGAGGAAAACGGACGATATATTCGATAACTGGAATTGTCCACACTAGGAGTCAGATTGCTTCTCTCTAAAACAGTGAGGCGTCTATTCAACGTGCTCGACCACGACCTATAGTAGTGTCGCGTAAATAGAGAAGTAATAAAGTATGATCGAACGATACGTACTTCGTAACCTTAGATATATATCTTATATGTCCTTGATAAAAATAATATAAGTATGCATGCGATGAGAAATCCACTTGCGCGTTCTAATTAATATCACTTAACTTATTGTAAAAGCGACCATTTTTATGTACATAGATTACGTTACATCATTGAAGACTTTTTATCTTTGTCCAGATTCTAACTTTAGAAAGTTGTTAATTTTGGAAAGTCACCATTTCAAGAAGGTTACTATTTTTAATAGGCCCGGTTATCGGATTACCGTAATCGATATAATTATTAGATTTAAAATCTCGACACTTGTGTCATATTTTATTAACATCCATTTCTTATATACCAGTATATAGTAAGAATAATGAGAGTTTATTATTTTTATAATTATCCAACAAGATTCAAATTTGCACAATTGACTTTTAAAATCAACGTTTGACTTTTTAATAAGTCTATATGTATGTTTTTCTCAAAACTGACCCGTTATATTCCATTTTCGTGACTCGGACTCTAAATAGATTTCATGTAAAACATTGTTTCGAACAACTTTTTAGTTTTAGTCGAGATTTGAATCTCGACAGAAATGACCAAAATGCTCTTACAAAATTCTGCTGAAACTTATTTAATATTTAAGGAAATGTAGAAATTTGACTTTCAGTTTTGACCCGCTATCAAGCGATTTTAAAATTAACGAGCCTCGCGGCAAAGTAAAATGACATTCCGAACAACTTTCGTGTTTTGCCGGAAGGCTAAAACTGTTTCGAAAGTGCTCGAATCGCTCTTTAGAAATTATGTCAGCTTTTAATTAATTATTTCAAGTGTTGTAATTTTCCACTTAAAGTGTATATTCCGATTTTGTCCCAGTTTCTTCGTTACAATGAGTTAAGAGCTTTATTTTATATCAAAACGTTTGCAAAAATAAACTTGACCTTATTTTTAAATAAATATAAGCTTTTACAAAATATCGGGCCTTGAAATACAAGCAGAATGGTGTTGCAGAAAGGAAAAACAGGACCCTAATTGAGGCAGCTAGAACTATGTTAGCAGACTCACTTTTACCTATCCCATTTTGGGCAGAGGCAGTAAATACTGCCTGCTATGTACTGAATAGGGTATTAGTGACCAAACCTCAAAATAAGACACCTTATGAACTATTAATAGGTAACTCACCTAGTATTAGTTTTATGAGACCTTTTGGGTGCCCCTTGACCATTTTAAACACCTTAGATTCCTTGGGCAAATTTGATGGGAAATCTGATGAAGGTTATTTGCTTGGATACTCTACCACTAGTAAAGCTTTTAGAGTATACAACAAAAGGACCAAAAGAGTAGAAGAGAATCTGCACATTAATTTTCTGGAAGATCAACCAAATGTGGCAGGAACTGGTCCTAATTGGATGTTTGATCTTGATTTTCTAACCAATTCAATGAACTATATTCCTGTTAGTGTAGAAAATCAGGTTAATGTGGATGCAGGTACACAAGATTCTTATGTTGCAGGTTCATCAGTAAAAGATAAAGGACCTACTCAGGAATACATACTACTTCTACTACAACCTCGTAGGACAAGGATTCGAGTAGAAGATGTTGCTTCAGATGCACATGAAAAACGTTCTGAAAGTTCTCCTAAAGACAATGATGTACAAGATTCAGAAGATGTTGCGGATAAGGAAGGACAACATCAGATGACAGAAGATGAACAAGTATTGCATGATGACCTTGAGAAGATGATTGCTCAAGAAGTGGTTGCTACAGCTCTGGATGATGCCACAATACAAGCTTTTAAAGAAGAAAAGAGGAATATTGCATCTCAAAAGAGGGCAGCTCAAACTACCAGTATTAACAAACTTAGTACTGGTAGGTCATCTGTTAGTACTGCTACCACGCCATATGTTAGTGCTGCTAGTACTCCCACAGGTGCAAATGCTGGTGAATCATCATTTGTCTATCTTGGAGGAAAAATACCTATTGATGCATCTACTCTCCCTAATGCTGATTTACCCATTGATCCAAATATGCCTGATTTAGAAGATGATTCTGATGCATTTTCAAATGATGGCATATTCAATGGAGCCTATGATGATGAGAATGTGGGTGCAGTGGCTGATTTCAACAATATGGATGACACCATTAATGTCAGTCCTATTCCCACACTCAGAATTCATAAGGATCATCCAAAAGATCAAATTCTAGGAGATCCTAAGTCAGCAGTTCAAACAAGAGGAAAGATTCAAAAGGCTTCTTCAGCACAACAAGCATTGGTGAGCTACATCTCCAAACAGAATAGAACTAATCACAAAGATCATCAGAACTGTTTGTTAGCATGCTTTCTCTCCCAAGAAGAACCCAAGAATATATCACAAGCCTTACAAGATGAAAGCTGGGTTGAAGCAATGCAAGAGGAATTGCTGCAGTTCAAATTACAGAAGGTTTGGATACTTGTTGATTTGCCATCTGGGAAAAAGGCAATTGGCACAAAGTGGGTCTTCAAGAATAAAAGGGATGAGAGAAGTATTGTTGTGAAAAACAAAGCCAGGCTTGTAGCACAAGGGTTTAGACAGGAGGAAGGAATAGATTATGATGAGGTTTTTGCACCTGTTGCCAGGATAGAGGCAATCAGGTTATTTTTAGCCTTTGCATCATACATGGGATTTACTGTCTACCAAATGGATGTTAAAAGTGCATTTCTCTATGGCACTATTGAAGAGGAGGTGTATGTCCATCAACCTCCAGGCTTTGTTGATCCTGCTCATCCAAACAAAGTCTATAAGGTGATCAAAGCTCTTTATGGTCTTCATCAAGCCCCTAGAGCTTGGTATGAGACACTTTCTTCTTTTCTGATGGAAAATGGTTTCAGGAGAGGTACCATAGACAAAACATTGTTTATCAAGAAGAAAAAGAGTGACATTATGTTAGTCCAAGTGTATGTGGATGACATTATTTTTGGTTCTACAAAGAAGTCTATGTGTACAGAGTTTGAAGACTGTATGCACAAAAGATTCCAAATGAGCTCCATGGGTGAACTCACTTTCTTTTTGGGACTTCAAGTGAAGCAACAACCTGATGGAATCTTTATTAGTCAGGACAAGTATGTAGCTGACATCCTTAAGAAGTTTGATTTTTGGTCCATCAGAACAGCTACTACTCCTATTGAGTCTAATAAGCCACTGGTCAAGGATGAAGATGGTGAAGATGTAGATGTACATGTCTACAGATCTATGATTGGTTCCCTGATGTATTTGACTGCATCAAGGCCAGACATCATGTTTGCTGTTTGTGCCTGTGCTAGATTTCAAGTCACTCTAAAAGCTTCACACTTAAATGCAGTAAAAAGGATTTTTAGATACCTTAAACATCAACCCAGATTAGGTTTATGGTATCAGATGATGGATTATGGTTTTAATTTCATGAACACCAGAATCCATATTGATAATGAGAGCACTATAAGTGTTATCAAGAATCCTGTTGCTCATTCTAGGACCAAGCATATCGAAATTCGATTTCATTTTATCAGAGATTGCTATGAGAAAAGACTGATAGAAGTTATCAAGATTCACACAGACTCTAATGTTGCAGACCTTCTCACCAAAGGATTTGATGTCACAAGATTTAACTTTTTGGTGGTTAGCATTGGGATGTTAAATTTGTAACCATAATTAAGGGGAGGCAAGATATTTGTTGTACAGTTTGTAGATGATTTCACTACACTCTTTGGCATAAGGATTCAAGGTTAGATGTGGTACTAAGCTTAGTTCATATTGCTGTAAAAACTTTGTACTGCTAGTACCAAAGTTAATACCGCTAGGCTTACTTAGTACTGCTCGAAGATATCTACAGATGATTATGGTGTTTGAATTGAGTGCAAAGCTATGTAATGCAGTTTGGTTTGTTTTTGAGGGCTCTTCATATGGTACTAAGTTAGTTAGTGCTGCTAGTTTTGGTTAATTTTGGTAACCAAAAAGTTAGTACCGCCAGGCTTAAAGTTGGTACCAATGGGAAAAGTTTGTACCGCTGAATAGCCGTTGGAGAAAATACACCCAAGTGAAGACTAGTCTGAGCCACAGCTTGACCCATTCCTCATACCTTCTTCTTCTAACCCAATTTCTGATTCCATTCTAGAAGGTTCTGGTGGGAATCATGAAGGTCAGTCATCTAGTGATAGATCCCAATCAGGGACTGAGGATGACCTAACACTCCAAAGTGTGTATGATCTTTGTGTTTCCTTGTGTAAACAGGTCACAGCTTAAGCTGCAAATACTAAAGATTTGAAAGCTCAGATCAAGCAGCTAAAGAAGAAGGCCCGACCTGTTATCAACCATTATAAAGCTTGGATAAAAAGTATTTCAATGAAGAAAAGATTGGCAAGGAAGAAAAAGATGGATTATGTATCCAAACAGGGGAGGAAAACTTTCAAATCTATACCAACTGTGCATAAAGATCCAGCTTTTGATGATCTTGATGATGTAATGGATTACATAGAGACTGAGGATGCTCATGATGAGGGGACAGTGAAGGACAGTGAAGAAACAAGAGTAAGTACTGAAGATTAAGTTAGTACCGACAAGCTAAAAGTTAGTACCGACAAGCCAAATGAAGGTACTTCTAAGCCAAATGAAGGTACTGCTGAGCCAAAATATGGAAATTCAGATGAAAGTGCTGCTCCTACAACTGTTTTCAGAGATGATGAAACTATTGCTGAATTTCTGGTGACCATAAGCCAAAATAAGACAAAGCAAAAAGGAGTTGAGATTAAAAAGATTAAAGATACTAATAGACTAAGAACTACAACTGAAAGGTCAATCTTAACTTTGAAGCCACTTCCAAAGATTGATCCTAAAGACAAAGGCAAGAAAGTTCTTAAGGAAAAAGCTAAATCAGATGTTGAATCAGAAGGTGCAAATGAAGCTGAAAGAAAGTTTGCTCAGCTTGCTAATGATGAAGAGATGGCCAGAAAGGTTCAAGAGCAATGGGTAGCAGAAGAGAAAAACAAAAAGTTGGACGAAGATGAAGCTACTAAGGTTGCACTTATAAGGGATTATGATGATATCCGGGATAGAATTAAAGCTGATAGCATTCTAACTGCAAGGCTTCAAGAAGAAGAAGAGAGAGAAAAGTTCACTATTAAAGAGAGAGATAAATTCAGTTTCTTTTTGATACCATTACTGCGCAAAGAAGATTTCTTACTCAACAAAGATTTTGAGGCTATCAGAACAAGCTTTCCTACCAAGAAATCAGCTGAGAAACCAAATTGATGGAATACGTGAAGTATGTAGGTGGTTAAGACATGCTCAGACTAAACAAAAGATGTTTGAAAAATTCAAGTGATGTTATGAAAACGGTATAATGGCAAAATGAAAAATTTCATTCCATATTTGGTTCTGCTAAAGATGAAAAATTCTGATTGACAAACGATGAACGAGAAAGGATGCGGGTTGGATAAAGAACAGTGTTTTCTCTAAAGAACCTGGAAAGTACTAAGGTTAAAGATAAAATTGATGAACCTTAAGGACGAATTCAGGAAAAGGATAGGAAGGGAGGACTTAAGATGAAAGCTTACCAAAGAGGTCTAAAAGGCAAAAAGACTGATCTGATATGATGAGGCGATTCAACTAAGAACCTTTATTAAAGATAGTTAATGAACGAAGAAGAAAGATTGATTATGAAGTTTGGGCACTAGGTTTATCCTATCATTCATATGGGAATCAAAATTTTTTTTTTTATGATAGTTTCTACGCTGGAGGTTTTAGTGCTGTTGGTAAGTTACAAGGTGGATCATGACCGTTTCTGTGATGATTAAATTTGTCTTGATAGGATGGGATCATGTTTGTGATACATAGGTCTAGTAATTGCAAAGGTTTTGGAAACAACACCTCTGAAGGAATTGATCCTACTATTTGGTGGGTGATTTGAGGATTATGTTTGAGTCAAAGGAAGATGATGAACTCTGGAAGAATCAAGAAGAGTGGAAGCTTCAGAGCTGGATATTCTATGAAAACTGTGGAGTTCATGTCTTGAGACTAGAAGATGGTACTGAGATCAATATGCTAGCAGAGAGAAGATATCCTCTTACTAAAAACACACTTATTGTTGCTTTAGAATTATCTAAAGGAACAAATCCTTTACAAGCTAAAGGTTAAGATCTATTCAGTAAACGATCCATCATCCCTCTACCTCATGTTGCCGTAGTACGTCGACCAGCATTGCGAGTTGTCATTGTTGAAACCATTATCTATACGAGGGAGGATACAAGTAATCATTAGGTCGGTGAAGAATTTTGCATAACGAAGGTCCTAATATGCTATAGCTCAAATAACAGTCCTAGGGTGTTAACACCGTTTCGAGTGAGCGGGATAACTAAGTCCACGTGGGTTGTGATGCATTTATAATTACGTTGGCCACATTATTTATAGATGCATCCTTTCCTAGTTATACTCAGTATCTAGCCCACACAGCCCAGTTATTGACCTAACTAATAAGATAGACGATATGTACACGCAAAAGCAACTAACAGGCACAAATAGATCCTATCATGCAAACTATATGAAGGTTCCTAGGTTATAGTCTAGGCCAAACCACCTAGTTCTTTATAACCTGTGCTCTGATACTAATATGTCACACCCCGACTAAGGGCGAAACACGGCGTGACTAAGAATTGACCGTCATAACATAAGGCGTCAATATAGAGAAATCTAAATGCATTGAAACAAAGTGTCACAACATTCTCCGACAACAAGCATGGACTTGTGCCAAGACAAGTCAAGAACATGTCACATAGTTCAAATTTACTACAACCAACTCCCAACATAGGAGCAAATAAGTCTAGAGCCATCTAAGAACATCAACGAGAAAACAAGCCTCAAATATAATCTTTCATCAATGATCCTTCACGGGATAGCTTAGGTCTCTAAGGCATTCTATCTTGAGCTTAACGAATAATTGCATCACCTGAAAATGTTACTCAAAAAGGTCAACATAAAGTTGGTGAGCTTGTAGGTTTAGAAGTAAACCCAGTTATGTGCTAAAGTTTAAGTAGTGGACAATTGTGCAATATGAAAATAGAATGCATGCAATAGTATTTAGAATTCTGACATAGAAATCACATGATATCATAGAATTCAACCCAATCAACAATCCATAGTATTCCACGCGCTTATAGTCCTCCGAACCTATCGCCTACCAGCTGGAGCTACATAGTCGGCTAAAATAGTCCTTGCATAGAGGTTCACATAGAAATTATGCATAATTAGTCCTCATGACATTCACATAGCAATCGTAGACACATAGCATTGTCCAAAAGAAATAGAAGTTTTGCATAGATGAAAAAGCAGTATAAAATGGATTTTGAGTATTATTTTCCCCCAACGGAAAAGAGTTAAAAAATGGGGCTACGAGAACTCACCTTAACAAAGATAACAAGTACCAGAGGATATGATAGTCAAATAATGGCGTACAACGGCTTCCAGACACGACCTAGCAATTTGACTGATTTAGGAATATGCTTGAAATGGATTTTTGGATTTGATGCATAGGAGTTTTGAAATTGTTTTCGTATTACTGGTTTTAGTGGTATTGGTTGCATAGTGGTTGATGATTTAGACGCGAAGGAGATATACTGAGTATGTACATTAGATACTATACACTTATACAATTTAAGAAAATAGATAAGTAAAATAACAATGCTTAGATAATAAATATTTATAAGTATATTCCGTTAATTCATTCGGTAACCTCGAGTTATCTAGTTTAAATAGTATAGATTATGAGTAAATATACTTTTTAATTGCGCTAGACCATTTATAGAAGTTTTATATTTTATAAAGTTATAAAATATATTTTTTGTCTTTCAGTCGATTTATTAAAATAATAATATTTTATTATTTCATCTTTTTATCGGATTTTTAAGAAAGTGGAAATTTTGTAAAATATTCTAAGTAAAATATTTTTATAAAATTTTGCATGACCCGTTCATTTATAAAACGTTTTCTAAGGTTTTAAATCTCATTTTCCAAACATTTTCCCTATAACAAATCAATTCTGACAAAACAACCAAAATCACATTTCGCGACAATTATCAAGACGCATTTCTCCAAACGACTTTCTAACTATCCTAGTATGTGTGTGTGTGTGTGTGTATATATATATATATATATATATACATATATATATATATATAAATATATATATATATATATATAAGTATGTATTACTTTTAAAAGTCTGTTTTAAATATGTATAACGACTAGTTTTTGTTTATTGGGCCTTAAGGCCTAATAGTGGTCCAAAACAATATTATTAGGTTTTAAATCTGATTTAGGCCCTATATTAAGCCCATTAACAAATATAAGTTAGATGAATATGCCACAACATAAGCTAAGGCTCACGGACCAAGACTAAGCTATGGTTTGAGCTTAGCTTATTGGGTCGTGGCCTCTTAGGCCCAAAATAAGCTATGTGGAGCTTATTTTTAAGTCGTTAAGCTACTCGAGTCCTTAAATATCAAAATAAGCTCTAACCAAAAGTCATGAAAATAAGTCGGACCACAATAAGGCTCACAATAAGATAAGGCTCAAAATAAGCCATGACTTATTGGACCTTATTGGGCCGTGAGTTATATAAGCCCAAAACCAAATACCTATAGTTTGAAACAAGCTAATAAGCTACGTAGTACATTTAGATACCAAAATAAGCTATTAAAATAAGCTATAACAATATGACAAAAGAAGTAAATAACCAAAAACTCTTTCTTTTTGATTCTTGTGGTTTTCGAACCTAATAAGCCCAAAATAAACTCAATAAAGCTTATCAATAAAGCAAATAAGCTACAATCTATAGTAAGCAAATAAAATCACTTCACCAATGCAACCACTATATTAAAATGACCAACCCTTGTTTTCCCTTTTTTTTCCTTTTGTTCGAACTCAAACGCAACCTATGTGATGTTTCGTACATTTTCCTTGTTTGATTTTTAGAAAACGCACCGTACAAATAACATCTATGCATCATTTGACATTCAAAAGTACAAGAATTTATGAAATAAAGTGACTTACAAAAGAGGGTTTTGAAGACGAGATCGACACGAAACCGACAACCCAAACGTTGTTTTTTTATAAACCCACGCCTATTAGAATCAACCTGGAAACGCTTAAACCTTCATGTTCTTGATCAAAGTTGGAAAATTTATGTGTTTTTATGTGTATGTGTGTGTATGTTCGGACGTGAGCAAGGAGGAGAGGAGGAGAGAAAATATTGTGTGTGTGTTTTTGTATAAGTTTAAAATGAAGACAAATCAAGATATGCATGAACCTCTTCTAGACATGGTTCCTAAATCCATGCCTTCTTGTCCCCGAAGGTTTTCGAACGCCGCAAGGTATCCTAGGTGAATCCTAGGTGCCTTCTGTCGCTTGTCGGGTTAACTAACGCTCCTAGTTCATGATTTAAAATGTGACCCGAAGTTTTCTAGTATTTTTATTGGATTCAACATTTACATGAACTTAGAATATTCACACGATATGTTTTATATTTAGTTTAGTTTAAATTAAGTATTGAACATTTACGGACGTGCTGGAATGCGTTGTTTGACATTTGAAGTCGTTTGCGGGACAAACATCCCAAAAAATGATTCTAACATAGATATAAGAAGTTAAATAAAATAATTCTAAAATTTATTGAACTAAAATGCTTAACATAGAAATTGATTACCGTTAGCACGGTCACTGATCCTGGCGGAAAACAGTAAAAGTCAAAAAGTCAAAGGACTTAAATAGAACATTACAAGATTAGAAAATCCGCAAGGGTTACAGGTGTAATCAGTAGATAGGACATTGACAAGAAGAGAAGAAGCCATAGAAGTCAACAAATTTCATTTGAACTGAGCTCATGACAAGATGAAATCCCTGGCTGACAAGCATAGAACAGATAAAGAGTATGTGGTTGGTGACTGGGTGTACTTAAAACTGCAACCACACAGGCAAGTTACAATAAGGAAGGGTAAGCATCACAATCTATATCCTAAGTACTTTTGACCTTTTCAAGTGTTGGCATGAGTTGGATGGGTAGCTTATAAGTTGCACTTGCGTGATTCAGCTCAGATACACAATGTTTTTCACATTTCATAGTTAAAGAAATGTATAGGTGAAGTGGTTCACAATGGTAGTTTGCCAGTTTGCAACGAACAAGGTGTGATGATGGTTGAGACATTAGCTATATTGGATAGGAGGATGGCTAAGAAAGGGAATACTGCTTCTGTGTTTGTGCTAGTTTAGTGGACTAATAGATCAAAAGAAGATGCCACTTGGGAACCAATTAAAGAAATTCAGAAGAATTTTCCCTCTTTTAATGTTTGATCTTGAGGACAAGATCAATTTGAGAGGGATGGATTGTTATAAGCTGATAAGGAAGCTGTTAGATAAGTTGATGGCACGTAAGGTGTATGTAAGGTGTACGTGTATAGTCCTCAACAAGGCAAATGAGGTGCACATGGTTTACTCCTTAACTCACTCTAACAGAATTTCCCGCCAAAATGTAGTTTAAATACCCGTTATGTTTTCACTTTCATTTTAGCTTAGATTTGTAATGTCACACCCCTTCATAGGCAGAAACACGGGAATGCAACATAATGATCAATCATAACAAAAGATACAAAATAGAGAAATACTAAGATGCATAAATGGAAAGTGTCATGATGACCATCAAACTCAATACAACTTTGAGTGATGTCCCAAATCAAGAACACAACACATAGTCGCCAATTATTACAATCATAAGCCCACGCAGGGGTCCACATAATCTTAAACCTCAATCCTCAAGAAAACCAAATCCATAACAAACATCAAATGCAAGACTTCTCAAACAAGATTCCTACGGGATTCTCTAAAAGTCCGCTACATTCACCACAACCTTAACGATCATTTACTTCACTTGTAAATGATACTCAAAAACGTCAACAATAATGTTGGTGAGCTCGTAGGTTTGACTCAAAACCCAGTTGTTATGCCAATCATTTAAACAGTGGACAATAGTGCTATATGACAGTGAATATAGGCAACAAACCCATGACTTAGTATCCCCGCTAATCATGTGCGATAACCTAGCATCCCTACTATTCATAAAACCAGCATGTACCAATGCTCTTGGAGCCGCAACTCCGATATGTCACTTACGCACCTAAAGGGCCTACCAGCTAGAGCACTATATTAAGGCAGGACCACAACCCTTGCCATGCCAAACACAGTACCTGTAAGTAAAATCACAACCCTAGTCATGCCAAACACAGTACATGCAAGTAAAATCACAACCCTTGCCATGACAAACACAGTACAAGCAAGTAGAATCACAACCTTTTTCATGCCAAACACAGTACATGCATGTAAAATCACAACCCTTGTCATGCCAAACACAGTACATGCAAGTAAAATCACATTACATATATTCACATAGCAGTCAAAAGCACACAAATTGTCCTAAAAACAAAACCACATTTCGCACAGTTCAAAAAAACGGTTCAAAACACATTTGAGTATTATTTTCCCCCAACGGAAAAGATTTAAAAAAAAGTGGGGCTACGAGAACTCACCTCAAGCAAAGGTCTCAATTTGCCAACTCAATATAACACAAGCAAATGCAACGACGTCCAAACACGACCTAGTCCAATTAATGTCCCATTTAAATTATTCATTTCTAAAACAGTTTTCAGGTATGATGCATAGAGGTCAGACGCATGTTGTACGGTTATCTTAAACGTTTTTAGTGGTGTGATGGTTGACAACTTAACTCCAAACGATATCATATCCCAACTCGTATCTCGTTATAATATACTTATACTATTTAAGTAAAATAGTTAAATAATATAAGATAATCCTTATAATAAATACTTATACATATATGTATTCCGATAAGTCCATTCGGTACACTTAGTTATCAAAAATAGGCATTTATATTTATACGAAATAAAATGTTTATTTACGTTAAACATTTTAGAGAAGTTTCAAGAAAAATTATATTTTTCATCTTTAGTCGACTTATTAAAATAATAATATATTATTATTTTATTAAAAATCGAAAAATCACATTTTAAGTACAAATTCTAAGTATATACTTTTACGAAATTTTGACATGACCCGAACGCTTATACAACGTTTTCCAAGGTTTACAAACCTTAAATTCAAACAATTTCTAACATTTTGACACTTTCCGACCAAATTTCAAAAATCACATTTCACGACGCTTACCAAGTTACATTCTCAAAACGACTTTCAATATAACTTCACAAGTATTTTTCACTTCCCAAAAGTTTGCTAAAACTCTCAAAACGACTAGTTAACTCCTATTGGGCTTTAAGACCCAACAAGGGTCCATTAAGGTTTTTATGTATCCAAAATACGTTCTAAGCCCAAAACCAAAGTCTATTAGTATACATAAGCTCAAATCAATAAGTAAATAAGTAACCTGGACGACAATAAGCCATCAAATAAGCCACGGCTCATTGATGATTATTGGGCCGTGGATCTTACAAGCTCTAAAAATAAGTCCAATAAGCTTAAAAATAAGCTAATAAGCTACGTATCGTATTTGGTTATCACCATAAGCTATAAAATAGTCCACAAAAATACAATATACTAAGGTAATAGCCAAAACGCTTTCCTTGTGTTTTTCCCTTTTTAAGCCGGGAGCTAATAAGCTCAAAATAAGCCATACGAGCTTATTAAATAAGCCATATACAAAATAAGCTACATAGCAAATATATGTTTTTCAACCATCACGACCAAAATATCAAAACTAACAAAACCTCTTTTTCTTTCATTTTATTTTCGAACCAAACGCACCATAGCTAACCATTTTTTAAACTTTTCGCTTATGATTTTAAACGATCGGGTCGTACAACTAACATCTATGCATCATTAACAACCCAAAAGGACAAGTAAAATTTAAATTTGAAAAACTTACAAGAATGGTCTTCAAAATAATTTTCAACGTGAACCGGACAACCTAAACCTTATTTTAACAATAACCCGAGCACTATAATCAACCCAATACTCCAATACTCTTCATGTTTTTTTATCAAGTTTCAAAAAAATATGTGTTTGTGTGTTTTTTGGGTCAGACGAACCAAAGAGGAGAAAAGAGAGAAAGAGTGTGAAGTTTGTAAATGAGAAATGTGTGATTTAGGATGCATCCAAATGC